>MQRK01075455.1:0-11871 GCA_001938485.1 Girardia tigrina
AAAAAAAATATAATAAAAATTTTTTAACAAAAATATTTTTTTCATTTTACAGTAGATTATAAATTAAGTTTATATATATATAAAAACTTTCGAAATATAAAAATGAATTCAAAAAAATATTTTTTCAATTGATCAATAATTAAAAATTATTTATTCGGAGAATATCTTTGATATCCTCTGGAAAAATAAATATTATTATTTTTTAATTTGAAGAAAAAAAATTTTTTAAATTTATTTTTTTGTTTCAAAATTTTTTTTGATAAATAAACGTAATTTATAATCTACTAACAATGATTTAGTAACCCATTTGAACATCAATTAAACGGGCTAGCAGAAAGAACTATTCGAACAGTGAGAGACATGATAGTAACAAGCAGAGGAGACGCAGACAAACGATCATGGTGGAAAATTGTTCCAAAGATAGAATTCTGTCTAAATGCAACAGTTCAGAGTACGACCGGATATTCGACATTCGAAGTTGTGTTTGGTAGAAAAATAAAATTACACGCGGGAACAGGAATTGTTGGGTATTGAAATCTTTAAATTTAAATATTTACTTTTTTTTAAAACACAAATCATTAAACTTTAATCTGACTCTACTTAATCAGTAGGTTCTTCAAACATAAATATATAAATGAATGAACACAAATTGTTTTTAGAAACTTTATTTTTAATAAGACAAAATAGCACACAGCTTTATACTGTTTAAATCAATAATATCAAAAAAACCTTTCACAAACGGTTAAAAGATGCGAGTTTGTCAGATCACAGATTATTATTATCGAAACTATAAATCTTCTTAACGAACGATAACCTTTAAAATGCCAAAGTCAAATGAACCCTTATTCTCGTATACAGGATACTGAGTTCAAATACAACTTCAAGATAAAAATGAAAAGGAAAGAATTTATTTAAAAATAAATTTACTCTACACGGAATCTTTCTTTAAAGTTTGATGTAGGAAATTATTGGTGTGTTTATGACTGAATTTGTTGTTGTTTATATAATAGTTTTTTCTAACCTTGAAAATTGAATAGCTAAAAAAAATCTCAAAATATTTATAATTATTCTACAAAATTTATTAAAATAATGTAAATCGAAAATTATTGATTGTTTAACAGAGAATTATTTTTAATTAATTTTTTACAAAACTTTTTGATTAAAAATTTGAAAATAAATTTTGGAACCCCAACATAATAGCTAAAACTGAAGAGAGCAACGTGATCCAGATGAAGGTAAGAGAAAATTTAGAGAAAGCGGCAAGACGAATAGAAAATTGGAAGAGAGAAAAGAGAACAAATCAAGATTTCGAGGATGGTCAGATTATTCGTCTTTTGTTGTTTAATTATCTAATTATTTATAATTTTAAATTTATTAATGAATAATTTTAAAAATATTAATGACTAATTTAAATTATATTACTGGATAATTTTAGATATATTAATGCATAACCCTTTAGTATAAATATGATTTTTAAATATCATTAGCATTAAGTTTTTCAAAAAATATGGATATTTCTAATAATTAAAGTTATTTTGTTTGAAGAGAAAGTCTAGCTAACCTATAAAAAAATGAAAAAGAAGTTTTTGCATCTTAATGAATTTTCATATTTTAGTTTAATTCGAAATTTAACCCGAAGTATCATAGTCTGGATTTGATCCTAAAATTAAAGTATTATTAAAAATACATTTCCAGTGCTTCAAAAATGTAATAAGGCATAAATAAATTGAAATACTGGATTTAGTAGTAGTAACCTTTATGAATTATTTTATTAATATAAATAACTAGCAGCATAATATATATTACCTTTAGTTTGATGTTATTTGTTTCATACTGTTAAACTATTGTGCCTAACTAAACTGCTTTAATTTATACATCATGTTACATTTTTTATTAAGATTTAAAATGAATTTAAAGTTCTGTGACAAATTACTTGGTCATTTTAAGATAAATTTATTGTTGTAACATGTTTTTTTCAGTTTTTATTAGTTTAATTTATAATAATATTGCAGTTGTATAATTATTTAATAATTAAAAACAATGTCCACCAATGTGATAAGGAAAAATCATTTAAAATAAAAATAAACAAAAATATTATTTTTGTTTAAATTAACTATAACAAATAATTTAACCTTGAAGATAATATAAACGCTGAAATAATATTTTAAATTTATTGGATTATTGTTATGGTAGATCAATCGTCGAGTGTTTCTTTAAGTAATCTCGATACGATTTCCAACACGGCGTTGTGCGGCCACTTGCAAGCGTTCAAGTATCTCTTAACGGTGTCGGAAGAACTGGGCTATAAGCAATCTGCGAGCAGTGACTATTATTTGGCTCATAATGCGGCAGCAACAGGTTCGTTCTCTGAATTAAGATTCTTGACTCATTTGTATCACCACAATTAATAATTAGGCAATCTGAATTTACTTAAATGGATCTTTAAAAACACGAAATGCAAAGTAACCGACCAAGACACAGAGGGTCTAACGATACTACATGTAGCGGCCTTGACTTCGAATATGAATATCGTCAAGTGGATTCTCAAGAATACTCATCTGTCGTCTATCGTGCGGACAGAAGAAGGAGCAACTGCGCTGCATTTTGCTAGTTGGTCCGGTAATATTGAGATAATCCAAAAGCTAATTGAAGCTGAACCAAGGTTAACTAAATCCTTTTTATTAAACCTTTGGTCCTCCTTTCGTATTGCACCGCAACATTATTATAACATATTCGATTAGTATACCTATTTTCGTGAATTTCGACAACAAACTTCATATTCGTATCTTTTATAATTTCTCAAAATATTGTAGTTACTGATGAATGAAAACCTAACCTCAAACCATAACCATAACTAACCTTAACCCTTTAATATTTGTACGGACGGGATTAGGCACATTCATAGAAATCATATTTATCGAAAGTATTTTCATCGAAAAATAAATTACATTTCCAGTTGGCTGTTCATAAATCTTTTATTCGTGTATTTGGTGCTAAAATTAATGTTCACTTTTGTTTCTTTCATCTTTGTCAATCAACATGAAAGAAAATTCAGAATCTTGGACTTGCAACTTTGTATAATAATGAAGAAGATTTTCTTTATCTCTTTGCATGATGAATGCGCTTGCATTTGTTCCTCCAGCTGATCTTCTTAATGCTTTTCATCAACTAAAAGAAAGCTCACCTGTAAAAATGCAGCCACTTTTACAATATTTTGAGGAAATTTATGTACTTGGCAAAAAGCGTCGTGGACGATTTAGTTGACCATTATTTAATCATCTTGCATGGAACGTATTCAATATAACTGTTGAAGCATGTCATAGACATTTTGGCTCAATCGTAAGATCCCCTTCTAATATTTATTATGCAATAGATGTAATACGTAATGAGCAGCATTTAGTTGATACATGAATAGCTCTTCTAAGAAGTGGTGCTCCTGTATACCTAAGAACATAAAAAGTACCCTGTCCTCTAAGGCAATTCGTAATGTCGTGTTGAATTATAAAAATAGAAACATAGATTATCTTCAAGGTATTGCGTACAATCTCGGATATAAATTGATAGAATTATTTCGTATTTTATTTATCGTTGTTATATTTAACCCTACAATGCGCAATTTTTTTAATTATCATAAAAAAAATATGCCAGTATTACAAACTGAACTGTCATTTTTGTGGACAAAATATATTGCATCTATGACTTTATGGGCAGTTATCATTCCATAAACAATGTTTTTGGTTCACAGTATGTAAACACTCACAGAATATCACGTGATTAAAAGATATTGAGGTAAAATATGGTTGATTCAAATATGAATCACGGCGCATTGTAGGGTTAAATATGTAATTCGAAATATTAGAATACAGTATATTTCGGTGTAAACGACACGACCCTTTATCCCTAAACAATTGTACAAAAATATGGGATCCTCTTATCTAATAGTAAAACAATTATCTACTTTAAGTAAATAATATTTAGAATTTTATGTTTTTTTAATTAAACGAATATTTATCAAGATATGCTTTATTTTTCTATTTACCAATGACTTTTGAGTTAATGATATATTTATATCAGCATTTAGAATTATATTTTAAAATTTTCACATGGGTTTGGAAAAACATATCTTTCAGCAAATTTGATTATCGATAAATTTGTCATTCGATGAATTTTCATAAAATTTTTCTTATTATGTAACAATTTCAAAATTGTTATAAATTATATTTACAATATTTAGGTTTAGGTTAAAGTAAACCGTTCATAAGTTAGATACAAAGAAAATAATTTCGAGAAAACTTTACAATCTTTATTTAGAAGACAAAGAAATTCTAATTGATACATGATTTCTTTAGTAAACGATTAAATGAAAAATGTATAAAAAACAAATTTCGATGAAGAGGAATCAAATTTGAAAATGAAAACAGAAACAAATTAAACTGAAAGAATTTTCAAAATATGAAATTATTAGAAGAAAACAAAATGAAGAAATAAACTTCATTAATACTAATTGTACCACTTGTTTTTTAAAAAATGATACCTCAATATGACCCTCAGTTATTCATGGGAAAAATTCCAATGTTATTGATCTTCAGCTGATTGGAATTAAAATTTATTAGTTTGTTATTTATTAATTTTGACATTTTAATTTTCATCTTCAAAATAAGTGATTTTTAAAAAAAAAATTCGTTTGTAAATGCAGATCGTGACTATTAGGTTGATGCAAAAGAAATGTCGTTTTTTAACCGTCAACTTTAAATGAACATAACTTTCTTTAGAAGTAACTTTATTAGTCAAAATAAAAACCATTACATTGAACACACTGCTGCCAACGGATAACAAGTTTTTTTATTCCAATTTCATAAAATTGTGGAGTTCTGGAGGCGATGAAGTCATCCAAGGCTCTTTCAGCATCTCCTTGGTTTCTGAAGCATTTTTCGTGAAGGAACTAGCTGAAATGTTTGAAAAGGTGGTAGTCCGTAGGAAAAAGGTCTGGTAAGTACGGTGAATGAGGCAAAGTTTCATATCCCAGTTCGTTTAACTTCAGAATGGTCTTTCTTGCAACATGTAGACGAGCGTTGTCATGCAGAAAAATTGACCCCTTTCTATTGAGTAATGTGGGCCGTTTTCTTTGTAGTTCTTGGTGCATTTTGTCAATTTGCTGACAATACTTTTCCGCTGTAATTGTTTCGCCTTGTTTTAGGAAGTGAAATGGATTAAACCGTGTGTAGACTACCAAATAGCTACCATGACTTTTTTTTGGTAATTTTGGCTTTGGAGCCTCATTGAAATCTAACCCCTGAGCTGAACGTCGCCGATTGTCGTACATAATCCATTTTTTATCGCACGTTACAATTCGATCCAGAAACGGGTCGCTTTGATTACGCAAAAGCAGAGAAGAACACACGTTAAAACAACGATTTTTTGATTTTCGTTTAATTCGTGCTGCACCTACTTGTTCAGCTTTTTCACTTTCCTCATTTTCTTCAGATGGCGAACAACTGTTGATTGGTGAAAGTTGAGTTATTGAGCGACTTCCCGTGATTTTTTATGCGGGTCGGCATTGATTAACTTCTTCAAATGGTCGTCATCAACTTGTGATGGTCGACTATCGTGTTCTTCATCTTCAAGGCTCTCGTTGCCACTACGAAACTTAGAAAACCAACGTTGTACTGTTCGTAAATTAGTGGTATATTGTTTAAATACATTGTTAATATTCCGAGCCGTTTCTGTCGCTTTTCGACCTAGTTTGAAATCGTAGAATAAAATTGTTCTCATTTCTTTCTTTTCTAACATTTCTAAAGTAAGATAAATACACCTTAAATTAACAACAATAATGTCATACTTGGTATCAAAATATAGAGTAAAGTTTAAGCTTTAAAATAAATTTAAATATGAATCTATTTATTTTCTAAATATTTCAAACAATGAATATTAAATACATTTAAAACGACATTTCTTTTGCATCAACCTAATATTTAACCATTACGTAAACAATGCATCTTTTGTAGATTCCTAATAAAATTGTAGATAGTGCAATGTGTATCCCAAAGATTTTTTATTTGAGGTTTTAAAAGTAATTCTCTTACTAATTCTTAAATTTAGTGCATAAAATTTTTTATCTCCTTTTCAATGCTTAGTAAATCATGTATTATTATTTAAACTTTCATTAAGGTTTAGTGTCTCCAATATATGTTTCTTTACACCAATTTTATGTGTGTGGACAAACGACATCTGCAAACAACGATAATTGAGTAATAATATCATAATAACTATGTATATTATTGAGTGCTCGAGTATATATTTTTTAAATAAGTTGAACACCTCCATGGAACTAGCTGCTTATAAATTCTCAAAGTTGGTCCAAAGATGTAAAGTTTTAATATTTCTGTTATTTCTCACGAATCTTGAAATGCCAAAAACATATCACGATCCTGATCTCCTTTAATCCATCAATTAATGTCCAAACAAGTGTCGCTACCAATTTGTTAATAGTATTTTATAAGCTGTTGTATCACTTTATTTCAAAATCGTCATTTTGATATACAAGCCAGCAAAATATTCTTTATTTTAGCCTCAAAATGGCAAAACACCATCGAAATAAATAGCACGAAAATAAAATTTAATTTACCAATGGCTTTTTTAAATCATAATGACTATTTTTGAAAGATATTTTTGTAATAAATATATATTAAAATATAAAATTTTCATATTTTATTTACATTGCGCCTGCTAAATTTTATATAATAACGGTAAACTGTACATCCTAAATCGTCTGTCTTAAGTAGAAAACTACTTGTGAATTTATTCAAAATTTAATACTTATTTTCGGATAAAAGTGTAGTAGTAACAAAAGATTAAAGTGCAAATCCAAATCTGGAACACTTAAATGACGATACAAACACCTTTTTTTATAAAACTTGTTGTTCTTCATGGAAGTTTAAGCGATGTTTTCTACTGCATCTTATTGTGCTTCTGTTTTAAAATCGTTGGTACATATCTTACAATTTCTGTACATTCATCTTCAATTTTTTTAGGACATAAAAAATATTTTTGAAAGCTTTTTTATGTTTATATTTTATAAGGATTTTCTAACATTCATTAAAATAAAACAGATTACACAATGATTTGAAAATATCACAACTTTTCTGAATATTAAAACACAGGATATTTTCTTAAGAATAATTTAGATCCATATATATTATAATTATAAATATATTATAATTATAATCAGAAATATGTTATTATAAATACATATATAAATATTCACTTATATGTATCTTCACATGTTTCATTAATTTTGATGATAATTTCTCCTAAATCTATTCAAATCTTAAAACTATAACCATAAAACAACATCAAAACTATAAATAAATGCAACGAAACAAAAATCACATCAGTAAAATATAATTTATTTACCATTCTCGTGAGGCTAGACAAGAAAAACTCGATTTTTTTAGGATACATAAATTGTAGCGAAGTAAAAATTGATAAATTTGGTTTTATTTTTAAAATTATAAAAAAGTGAAATTATCAGATGAACTTTACGAAAATGTCTTCTAACTTTTCTGTTCTCGTATTTCGTATACTCTTAAACTCTTCAACATGGATATATACATGACTTATTTCAGGGGTTTGATAGTGCAAAGGGGGACAAAATCCAAACTAATACGATATATTTATTTTAAATACGTTAAAGTTATGAGAATAATAACGTTTACAATAACTTTTAGACGTTAACAACTAATTAATACAATTCATAGGTTCTGTTAACTACGTTATTGAGAATATTTTAATGTTTGATTATTTACGACGCAAATATGACCACAAGTTTAGTACTTACTAGGATGATTCAAAAGTTTTTTTCGTTTATCCACTCATATTTTCAAGATAACAAGGCATGTAAACAGAACACATTTACTCTTCGAAATACAGGCCTTTATTTTATATGGTCTTTAACTATCTTTCAGTCAGTTACTCGATTCCACGGGTATACCACTTTGTCGATTTGGAAGCAAAGAAATTGCAGCACCCTTCTACAATCTCTTCTATTGAATCGAACTTCCACCCCTTGAGAAAATTCGCCATTGCCTGAAAGAGATGGTAGTCGCTGGGTGCAAGGTCGTGGCTGTTGGCAAGGTGTAGCAAAACTTCCATCCCGTGCAGCTTTTGCACTTTACCACGAGTCAAACGTGGACTGTGTGTCGGAGCGTTGTCTTGTTATAGAAGAACTCGGTTGCGATTGGCCAATACGGGGTAACGCTCACAGAGAATGGCGTAGATTCTGTCTAGTTACTGAGTGTAGAGGCTGTCATTCGCAGTACGTCCCACCAGAACCAGTTCAAAGTGGATCACCCCGTCAAAATTCTACTATACACAGAGCATAACTTTGCATTCGAAGCGTCCTTGTCTAACCACGAGTTAAGCGGGTTACCAGGGTGGAGCCACTAATTCTCATTGTTGGAATTACGGAAAAATATCCACTTTTCATCCCCAGTCACAATCTTTTTGAAAGGGTGAATGTCATGAGGCTTAACAAGCAATTCTTTGCAGAGATCAAGTCGTTGTTGTGCTTGAGTGACTGTCAGTTTGTGACGAATTTGTCGACACCATCTATTGAAAAGGCCAAGCTGATGAAGATGACGTTGAATAGGGAGTTGTGAAGAACCAAGTTCTGCTGATAATATCCGCTTGCAGGGCTACTCCTCTACAGCTTGACGTAGAATGTCATCATCAACAGCAAATGGTCGCCCAGTGCGAGGTTGGTCTTCCAAATTGACGTTACAACTTGAGAAACGCTTGAACCTCAATATTGACACACAAACACTGACCGTACCTTAGCCTTGTACTTCACATATTTTCCAGGCTGCAGCAGCTGCGTCGAAACCTTTTTTTCCAATAATGTCGCTAGAGGATTTGAATTCTGTATTTGTTGATGTCCATAATCTGATAAGAATAAACAAAGAAACGTTTAATGAATAAGCCAACACTATACAAGAAGATTTGTCACGCAATACCATAATAAATAATATAAAAATCAAAAATACCTAAATAGATTATTCATATAAAATAACTGTCACAATGTAAGGCAAAGAAAAACGAAAAAAGTTTTGAATCAACCTAGTAAATCAAAATTTATGAAAGATATCACATTGTTAAATAAAAAATAATGGAAAGTTATTTTTATAAATTAAATAACGTCATTTTATAATAACAAATTTTATTATAATATATTTTGACGGAATTCCGTCATCATCAGTTTCGTCGGAACCTAGTTGCCAAGGTTATATATGTCCAAATGGATTCTTGAGGGTGGAAAATTAAATGGTAGTAGTAATATAGCTGAACATAAAAATCACGGTAAAACTACTGTTAAAATAAAAAATTTTAAAGTATTATGCAGTAATTTTAAGAATTATTGGGAGAGTCTTATGTAAGGTATTAATAATTAAAGCGTTTAATCCCGCAATTAATGTCCAATCTAGTGATTCATCAATTTTGTTGAAAGTGCTTGCTGAAACAAGAATCACAAAATCAATTATGTAACAATCATTGGACCTACATAAGAATCACAGTTAGGATCAGAAGTGTCTGATGATGATGAATATTCCGTCGAAATATACTGAAAATAAAATGTGTTTTCATAAAATTGCGCATTTTAATTTATATTACATTGAACATTATACATAAATAATAAATAGAAAATAAGTATTTTTGCTGCTTTCGTTGTCTCCGTAAATCCATGTACAACCAATCACATCGAGCTCTACTCTGTTCCCATGTTTGCTGTATACCATTTCTGTGAGTCTTTGGAATATTAGGGCTACTTCTGGATTATTTAAAAACAGCTAGAAAATAAATTAAAAAAAAATAAAGTGTTTGTTTTTAAAATAAACATGAAGTTCCAGCGCTTTTAGTGAATTCATTACTCTACTGAATCTGTACTTTAAATATTGATTTGGTAAAAGTTTGTTTTTTCAATAATTTTACAAACTTTATATTACATAAAATTAGAAAATATTTTTAATAATTATCTTTTAAAAGTAAAATAAATCGATAGTAAAAACTGAATAAAATTTGTTATGAAATTAATAAATCTGTCTGTTATATTTTAGTTTAATTTATTTTCTCTTCTTGAAATCAATTTCGATTTAACAAAAGTTTCATGTAATATAGAAGGGAAATAAGTTTATTTTATATTTTTGGATACTAATTATCCTTTAAATTTTTATTAATATCAATTTAATGAGGTTCTGAGCACTAAAATAAATGTCTAAACAGAAGTTTGAAGCAACTTATGAAACACCTCAAAAATTATCCCAGAAAGATGTCCATTATACATTGCAGATTTGTCCATCACATCGACGATAAAGATTTGACAGTAGCTCGCGGAGCCTAAATTAAATAATTCGATTTTATCTAAACTAATGTTTGAAAATCCGAATTCGTTAATTTACTCATTCAATAATAAACTGTTTGTGCACCGTACTGATATTGTCTATATTTATCTCATTGAATTATGCAAATAAATTTTAACAATAAAATTAATTGTAGTCACTACACATCCGCCTATAAATTGCAATAGCACGAAATGCCACAAAATCATACTTCAGACAGAAAAGTGACCCAGTATTTCTGCCACCTATGACTATGATTTACTTGGAGTCTGTTCATTGTATTTATTTCAAATTTTCATTTTTTATATTTGTTCGAACAGTAAACAAAAGTAGGTATACTTGTTACTAATTGCTGTTTAAAATGTAATAAGACTTAAAAAAACATTAGAAAATTTATTAATCAATTTTTAAAATAAATTTTAATAAATTATTTGAAATTTATTAAAAAAATAATTGAAGTTTATTAAGAAAGTCATGAATTTTTTACAAAGATATTCCAATATTAATTTTTTTTCGCAGGATATCAATGCTTTTATTTATTTTAAGAATACATATATTTTAAATGCATATTTTTATTTCTTTTATTAAATAAAATACTAAAAATTAAAAAAGAAATAAAGAAAGTTCTACTGAAAGAATACAAAGATAAACACGTGAGTTGTTACAACCTACTGAGGTAAGATGGCTAAATTAAACTAAATCTTTAATGAGATTTGGAGAACTTTTATCAAACATGCTCATATTTAAAAATCAAAGGTGAGCCATATTCACGAGTAATGATCAAAAATGGGTTCTTGATCGTGCAATTTTTAGCTGTTACTGAAAAATCCAACCAACTAAATCTGAAACTACAAGATAAGGATAAAACAATTAAATATATGATAAGAATATTGAAGTCTTGTAAAGAGAAGCTAAATATACATGTATACTACTTAAAACTTTATGATTTAAAGAATTATTTTAATTTGGCTAAAAGTGTATAGAAATAAAAAATAATTTTATATACACCAAATATTCTGATATTATTTTACTGCTTCTAAAAATAATTTTAGATTTCTAAGAAGTGTGCTATCCTTTTTCTTGACGATCACGAGAGGAGAGGACCAGTCGCTATTGCTCTCTCGTATAATACCGTCTTTGAGTAGCGAATCGAACTGTTTTCTAACAATCCGTAACGTAGAGTTCGCCATGCGACGCGCTCTTTGAGAAGATGGTGGACCGGATGTTTCGATGGAAGTAGGGGAAAAATGTATGTTCTCCACCACCCCCCCCGGGGGGGGGTCGTTACTAGTTACCGTGGTTGCCATGGCAACGGTCGCGGTTGCCATGGCAACGGTAGCGGTTACCATGGCAACGGTCACGGTTACCATGGCAACGGTCGCGATCACCTTAGCAACGGTCGCGGTTACCATGGCAACGGTCGCGATCACCTTGGCAACGTTTCCCATTGGCCGCCGGGCCCCCTGGCAACGGTCGCGAT
>MQRK01075570.1:0-14791 GCA_001938485.1 Girardia tigrina
CGTGGTAGTCCATTTGTCGGTAGACCAAATGTCGGTAGACCAAATGTCGTGGTAGACCATTTGTCTGTAGTCCAGATGTCGTAGACGAAAAGTCTGTCGACGAATTGTCGTGACACCGATCTATGCCTTATCGACCACGACTGAAATAATTTGATTCATAAATTGAACATTCTCAATAGAACATTCAAGATTTCGGTCTATAAATCAATACTGGGAAGACTGAAGTTATGAATCTCAATGGAGATACCAGAGTTCTCACTGCTGGTCACCAGCTTGAGGCATGTATGGAGTTGGTCACGAAGTTTAACTACATAGGATCCACAATCTCCTCTGTTGGTACGATCAAAGATTAATTACGAGATAGGCTAACGAAAGGCACCCAAAAAGTAAAAAGTCTTAAACCAGTACTGAGGAGACCCAAGTTAAGTATAAGGAACAAGAAGAAAATTATCCAGACTTGTATCTTCCCTGCAGTGTATTACAGTAGTGAAAACTGGAGGACAATAGAGAAGAGCATACAGAAACTACAGTCCTTCAATATCCAATGTTCGAGAATGGTTATGGGAGTGAAGAAGACTGAAGTACAAGTTTCAATGGCAATTATATATACTGTTGCGATCCGACCACGTAGGAGGCCTATCGGGAGGCATCTAGCACTCTTTAAATTGGGTGGACCCTCTAAATAGTCTAGTTGCTCAACACCATTCGAAAAAGATGAGAGGTCCACATCAGAGAGACGAATTGTCATCTCAAAACCCGGATTAGGAAACACTCGCAAATGAGTCAATCGAGTTAGGTTATGTTATATCCAATCGATCATTGGATATGTTGTAAGGATATGTTGGGACCAGTGAGTTTTTCCTTCACGTCAGCCTCGGGCCTATTCATTGCACCGGTACCGAGGCAGGCAAAGGAAAAACTCCCAGAATCTAAAAAACTAAAAATAAGATATCATAATTATAATTTATAATTAATTAATTAAAAAAGGGAAACTTTTAATTGGTTTTGATCCTTGGATCCTGTCGGTTTGAACATTTTCTTATGAGAATTTGATGGCCTGATTTGTTAACGTGGGTTTGATCGGAATTTTGGCCATCTCCGGGTTGTCTCTATCTGAGGACTGTTGACTTACTGATGGATGATTGAAGGTTGACTGTGAGAATTGTCTGCTTGCTGGTTCTGAGTTTTTGTGACGAAAGATTGATATAAATTCATCCGAATTTGTGCACTAGATGAGACTTTTTTCTTTGAATAAATTTTATTTAAAAAAATTTTTGTTTTGTACTTAGGTAATTTGTGAATTTTATTTCCTTTTTTTTGAAGTTGATGGAGGTTGGAGTATATGCTCAAGGCTGCCGATCTGTCGGTAGATAACGGTAGAGGCTTATAGTTCCTGCTGAGACTATTGACGATCACGTAGGGAATATGAACAGGTTGTGAGGTAATTTTATGACTGCCGATCTGTTAATAGATTAACGGCAAGTGCTTATAGTGCCTGTCGAGATTATTGACGATCTGGAAGTTTGAGAAAGTCCTTGCCAAGTTTCATTTCTAGAAGAGAATTTGTTTCTCTCAGGCTCCATCAATTATTTTTGTTTTTTTATTTTTATTTTTTTTAAATCCACTCATCGTTCTTATTTCAGCATGGATAGGAAATATAACGAAAACAAAGAGCAACAAAGAGAACTGCTGCTGAAGTTGCAGAAATGGAAAGGCGAATGTGCCAAGCTGAATGACGAATTGACGAAGAGGAAAACCGAATTTGAGGACTGCAGAAAGCATTCAGTTCCTCTATCAATTCACAAACCGGTCGTGGATAAATATTTATTGGGAACACAGAAAATAAAGTCTTTGCAAAACGAGGTCACCGAGATGAGAATTCAGCAAAATATGTCCAGCTACTACAAGAAGGTGATCGAAAAAGTCTCAGAAGAGCAACCGGAAATAATTCTTGAAACAGCAAGCAAGATTGGATCAAATACGGAAAAGAAACCTCTGGTGACGAATCCAAACATTTATGGGTCAATTATGAAAGAGGATATGACATCATCTTCCTATGGGGTGCTCAGCAGATCCCAGAAGCGGCGGGAGCAGAGGAAGCGAAAGGTTCAAATGTTTCAACAGGCCAAGAATGAGCTGCAAGCTGTTTTTCAAACCAGTCTATTGAGGTTGACGTCCAAGATGGAAAGACGGTAATCAGAAATGACGCCAGCCAAAGAGAGTCTTCTGATTTTGATACCTCGCATCAAATTTTGTTGTTTTTTCCAACAAATAATTTCCAAGAGACTATAGGACAACAAGAATGACTGGACTTTAAGTAAAAACTTGAAATTCAGAAAGAAAATCGTGACCGCCTACAGTTCCGGTCTATCACAACTGGTAAAGGTGAAGAGTTTGTCAATCTATTAGATTTGGATGATTAGGGACGATGGGTGGATTGCCTTTGATAGGCATTTTCTTTTGTTATATTTTAATAAAACGATGTCAACATATGATTTGTTCATGTTCTTTTAATTTTAATCTCTGATATAAAATAAGATAATCATTAATTAAATAGACGTAGCATAAGCCAACTTTCATAGACTTAATATATCTAATATATAAGGTAGAACCCAATAGGTACTTCATCAACTTCACTAGCGAGATAAAAGAGCCAGATGTGGTTGATTGGGTACGATATGGATCTCTCATAAGTGTGAGTTAGAGAAACTTAGCGGAGAGACATATCTAAATAATATGTTGGGTCAAAATAAACTGCGATGCTAAAGCATACCACGAAATAAATAAATTTAATTAATAAAATCCAACACTAATAATATCACACCCAACAGATAGAACGTCATCCATTTCAAAAGATGAGTTTTCTGCTCTACAAAAGGTATTCGATTCACATTACGAACGATAGTTTTGTGAATCTCTATTAATAAGACATTACAACCCATCAATTAACATACAGAATGGGCAGAGTAAAATTATTGCAATACTTAAAATTTTTAATTAAAATATTTTTTGCCATTATTACCAAACAATATTTTAATAAATTATAATATTCACTGAAAATTTTTCCATTTAAACTTAATATACCTTATAAAATCGTATCATTAAAAAAATTCAACTATTCAAATATTAGAATACTAAATTTCCAAATATTGCTGATGATGATGCTACATTGTAACATCGAAACATGCCCAATAATTATATAAAAGAATCTTTAATCAAATTATATTTTCAATATATATATATATATATATATATATATATATATATATATAATATTTAATTTTAATTTATTTTTTAATTTTATTTTTTTAATATTTTTCAGTTATTTATTATTTAATTATTATTTAATTTTTTTTCCAAAGTCAGTGAATGTTCAATCAATTCAAATCTTATTTCCGCTCCACGAAGAACTTGGTGAAGATGTACCATCTCAAACTGCAAGTTGCAAGTGGATTAAAGAATCTAATTTCAACATAATGAGAAAATGAGTGGGAGACCAAATGAAATAGGTTACGAAAAATTGGAAAAAAGTGAAGAAGATCATATGAAATGAACAAAAAGTGACGAAAGAACAACTTGAAAATGCCTATGTTAATACGTTAGCTGTGAAACAGTGTGTAACATGCTCTATTCTATGGAAGTAAGTAAGTTTTGCTTGCGCTTCTTGTCTTACTTTCTCAACGTGGACATATGTGAGATGTGACTTTAGTCCTGTCCAGAGAACCTCGACACTCATATTGAAATTGGTTCTCGATTCCTCGATAATATGGCAATCGATGACGAAATGCAATTCTCCCCCTACATCCAGAAGATCGTAACAAGAATCGAAGTTCCTTGGAGGAGTGAAAAGTGGAAAGCTCTAAGGTCACACTTTGTTCTTACTCCTTGACAACTAATTTATTAATTAAGTTTATTTTGAATATGAATATAGCTGTTCGCCTAGTAAAAAAGTGAAAAAATTGTTAAGTTAGATTGCGTTTCAAATTTTGAAAATTTACTTCTTTCAATTAGTTTTACTTTTACAAGAGAATTTCCTTTCTTACTATTAAAATTAGGTAATTAGAATGTGGAAGGTATAAGAAAGATTAGGTATGGAATTATTCTTATTACTATTTCTTATTTGTATAAAATAGTAATTATATAAATATTTAGATATTTATTTATTCATCTATATTTATTTATTTAGATATTTATTCTGTATCTTAACATTATGTATTTCATAGTAAATACAAATGATAACTTTTTATTTGAACTTTGTGTATAAATGTGTAGGAGTTAAAGTAAATTTTTCTATGAACATTTAACGTTGTTGATCATTTGAGTTGCTAACTTTTTACTAATCTAACAAACATTACAAATAATATAATTTTGAAACAAATAGATTTTTAGAACATTTATTTATAATAACATGAAACCCTATTTAATATAATAAACAGAATGTTACTTTTACGTATTCATTTGCTCTCATTTGTTAGGATCTTCGTCGACACTTTGAAGGAGAGGTCTATTTCTGGTTTCATATGGAAGAAACAATATTAAAATAAAAGCAATTAAATTAAATACAGAATAAAAAAGTGTACCACTTATGAATGATATTTTAACCATTACAATATTTATAAGGAATGTAGAAGAAATAGCTGCACAACCATTAAAAAGATTCCCAAGACCTAAAGTAAGTCCTCTGATTGATGTCGGAATAACTTCCGATGAATATATATAAAGAATTCCACATACAATCATGGAAGAACCCCGACCAAAAATCATTAAAATACCAGTGTTCGTTGGTGATAGACATAGATTGATAAGAATAACAACTGTTGCATTGACAAAAAAAATATTTGTAAAAATAATTTTCTATTCATATAATTTATTAAAAAGATTGATGGAAAATAAAAAATTGATTCTCCAACAACTGAGATGAGAGCCGTTCTCATATTATCTTCCGAAAGAGTGATACAACAGGAACTATCAACAGATGCATTAGTTACTGGATTCGGATTGAATACAGTCTTCAGATCTTGCAGACAAACGTGAGGAACACTGTTGATGATAGATGAAGAAAGAAGCAACCCGTAATAAGTACTAGAGGAAATACTATATAAATACATTATTATACAAGTTGTAAGCGCGTAATTCGGATGAAACATATCACAAATAAAACCTGTTTTTTTAACTTCTATAGTATCTACATTTGATACACCTTCAACATTGCTCATTTTGGAGATTCGATTAATAACAATGATTGCATCGTTTATTCTTTTCTTTATAATTAAATACCTAGGAGATTCTGGTAACCATAACACAAATGGGAAAAGTAAAAGCATTGGAAATGTTGATATGATTATTAATAATCTCCATCCAAGAGTGTTAAGTAACCAAAAAGTTAAAAGTGTTGTGTAGATTGATCCAAATGGCCAAAAGACTTGTGTTGCTAGTATACTAGACCCTCTATAATTCATTGGCATTACTTCTGAAAGAATTGTATAAATAGCAGAAGCGCATCCGTCCATAAATCCACCTATAATAAATCTTATAACAATAATCCACGATATTGTTTGTGATGTTGCACATAATAAACTGAAATAAAAGATACTACAAAAACAAATGATAAGAACTGTTCTTCTTCCATAAATATCACACATTTTCCCGAATAACACAGAACCCGATAGCATTCCTAAAAATATAGAAGAAGTAATCCCCGATGATTCCCATGGACTTATTTTCCAAGAACAATTTAAAATTTGTCCAAGAAATGCTGGCAAAACGAGTTGAAGAGAATTGAAGAAGTGCACTAATCCCAAAATAACAATAGTAAAAATATGAAACCTTCCAAATCCAATTTCAATATAAATTTCTTCTAAGGTTTGCGGCAAATGATTACTTGATAACATTTATAACTTAACGTATTTCTTTGATGTCATTAAAAATAAAATTGATAACAATCTGATTCTGATTGTTATATACGTAAAGCACGACAAAACAATTAAGTTCAGTAGATTACTCTGTACAAATACAAAAAGTTTCTAATTTATGAATACTCAATTGACAACAATAAGACGTGTTGTTACCTTTAATCGAAAATATAAATGTATGAATGGTAAAATCGAACGAGACAACATTTTCAATTTATCATTTACCCAACATTTATTCGTAGCACTCATTACGATTGCTTCTTTCTTCATTTATCATCAACAATGTTCCTCACGTTTGTATCCAAGATTCATTTAAAGCAGAAGAGTTTGATCTCGATTGATGATCTCGATTGATAATCTCTTCCAATCATCTTTATCGTCTTCCTGTATGTTTTCATCTGTTAAAGACATCGCAAAAAGCAACACAGTACGAAAATTCTCAGAACAAATTTAATTGCCACGGGTATAAAAGCTCGTACATTGGAGAGGCATATCATTCAAGGGGAGCAGTATCGAGTCAGGCTCACCATCAAGCGATAGTTCGTAATCAAGCGATGTGTGTAGATTGAACGACCACTTAAAATGCTGATATATTGTTGTGCCTGGAACAGCTCTGTTGACAATAGACAAGGTGTACCCCTTCTCTTCAGTATTACTGAGTAATCTCAGCCCAGTTGCAAGTTCTTTTAAATTTCCAAATCTATCACAATTATGCCTTCGTTTTTCTACGGATCGCGGAATTTGATTTTTTTTGAAAATGGATTAAATCATTAAATTAAATAAAAAAGAAATTAGAAAATTAAATATTTAAAAAACATTAAAGATTGGAAAAATCTTATGTTTGTTTAAACGCACAAAAAAATTATTTGCGTCTATGTAAATAGGAGTTTCTTTAAATATTAAAAATCCACGAAGATTACGCCTGCTGATCGAGTAAAATAATTTGGTCCCGTTGATCATGTCGGGAGGCAAAGCATATGTGACTATGTTTCTTCAAAGAGACATTTAAAGAGAATATATAAAAGAAAGGCCGAGCAGGAAGGCATTGGAATTGCACAGAAGTGTCAGGCTACTATTACCGATGCATAGAACGACACAGCCGCCAGACTACTAAAGCAGCAAAATACTAAAAGGAGATGGAAATATTCCCTTGGAAAAGCGTTATAACCCCGAGCTGTGAGCATTCCTTTAATCTTCATGTCAAGAGTGTGTGGACTTGCCTCAAACCAACTTTTTCCGCGCGATATATGTGCCACTACTCCATAAGAACCACCAAAAAATTCTCCGTGAGAAACTACAAGACCAACAGGTTGCGTTGCTCACTGACGACATTTTTTTAACAGAGCATTATTTTTAATTTTTTTACAAGACTTTGATTAAAAATTTTAATTTATATTTTGGAACCCCAACATATTTGGTAAACATTGGTCGCGTCGTCATTGCCTGTGACCCTTTAGTTGAACACAATATTATAATTAAATAAAAAAATTAAATAAAATCATTAAATTTCATCTATCGAATGATTTTAGCATTATTGATTCATCAGTAAATTTTAATTAATTACAGTAACATTATTGAGGTCAGTTAATAATTT
This sequence comes from Girardia tigrina, assembly GCA_001938485.1. Lineage (NCBI taxonomy): Eukaryota > Metazoa > Platyhelminthes > Tricladida > Dugesiidae > Girardia > Girardia tigrina. The sequence goes on from MQRK01075570.1 coordinate 7,507, forward strand.
TCCTGTTTTTAATCAAACTTGAAAGATTTATTTACAGCAAAAGTTTCTATTATTCCGTGTTTCGACTATTTAATTTTCCTTTCCTATGTGGTGCTCCTTCCCATAAAAAATTGTTATCTAAAGAAACACTGATCCAAAAATAATAGATATCTTAAAGTCTGGATGGAGATTGATCGTAATGCATTTATAAATTAATTACATCACAAAAATGTTTTAAAACACAAATTTTTATTCAATATTAACAATCATAAAATTAATGTGACTCCGAAGGGTTCTTACTGCTCGCGATGGCATGCGAGTCAGCCCCACAGTGCAACAGGTACTGCAAATCTCTCAAGTCGTCTCTTAGCTCCTTCAGTCGATTTGTCCTCTGTTCTAAAAGCCTCTGGTGCTCCAATAATCGAGGAGTGAGCCTCACTCCAGTCGCTGAATCACCATCGTCGAGCGACAGTTTACTGAATGACGCATTTGGAGGCCTTAGAGAATCGACTTCCCTGATTATCTGCAATATTTAAGTCTCAAAAGAAAACTGAAAAATATTCCTCTAAGTGGAAAAATGAAATAAAAATGCCAATAGCACTAATTGAGAGAAATCAATAGTTGCAATAAACCAAAGTGCAGATTTTATATTTGAAAACGATATAGAAATTTATTTTCAATGGTTCCGTGACAATTCGACATATTTTTTAATTCGACAAATAAATGAAATGAGATATTTTCATTGCAAATACACATTTTTTGAAACACATTTTCAATAGCTAGAATTTTATTTAGATTTTAGATTATAATTTATATATATATATATATATATATATATATATATATTAGCAGATTTTTGTTCTCCACTTAATTTTACCGATTTTATATTTGGTCCGTTTTAAAATTTCTCAACCGTCCATTTGAAGCAGTAAATCATTTTATCTTAAGATTTGTCGCAATATATAAAGTACAATTTTTTAAGTGAGTTCAGTTTACTGGTTTGTTAGATTCCTCAATTTTCTATAAATCTCAGACCTTTTCATCAATTTCGTTAAAAATTTCTGATTTATGTGGATGTAAAAATAATGGATTCAGCAATTTAATGAACCCACTATTTTTACTATCAACAATAAATTAACGATATAAAACTAACTTAACCCAATAGATATAGTGAAATTGGGTTAGGCTAAATTCGTGTTAACAACAAAAAAATATTATATTCAAAATAAAAAGTAACACCGTTGCCAAAACAAACTTTTAATATTTGATAACATTTCAGCATGATATAAATTCTTCGGCAATTCGGTAATTAATTATTTCTGTTTTTAAATTTCTATTGATTTTATTTTTAAATTCAGATCTCGATTTATTTCGGATTGCATTTATTTAATTATGAATAGATGCGATTGCTTCGTGAGGATTTTGATTTGATGTTTCTCTTATTTAATTTTTTTAAAAATGACAATGTCACTCTGTTTAGATGAATAAAAACATGTCATTACGTAGTAGGGAGTTGTATGTTAAAGTTGAAGAATTGCCAAAATAACATATACCCAATGTGATTAATATTAAAGCAAAATCGGTCTTTACTGATCATAACACGATTATGTCATTTCTTATCTCTACACGCATCAATTATTGATTTTGAATATTTATTGTCCGCGACAAAACAAATCACCCATTGATCTAATTTTCTGTTAATTTAGGAATGAGGATTAAATGAATGTAGATTGTATCACGATTAAAATGATGTTTGAAGCGATTATTTTGTAAGGATTTTGAGTTGAATTTTCTTTAATTTTATCTTTTGAAAATCGAAATGTCACTCGTTTGTAAATAATGATCGATAAATTAGTCGAATGAAAACATGTCAATGTGTAGTAATATCAGATGAAGGAGCCGTGTTACAGTTGAATAAGGACCGAAATAAATGTTAATTTCTCATCAAAGATGGCATTCAGTTCATCGTTACTCTGATCTTCAGACGACCCGATAGACCCAATGTCTTCTTTACTGTAATCAGATACTTTTAATTGTAAATATTTCTGGTTATAAATATCGAGAGGCGATTCAGTTCGACTAACCGCGTTCAAATCACTGTGATAATTCAATAAACAAATAATGAATCCTTTTGATATTCGTCTTTTCATTCAGTCAATTTTTGATTATTTATTTCACAACGATCGAAAAAAAATTTTTGATAAAAAAAAATTACAAACATATCATACACAATGAACAAGAATAATTATGTACAAACAAAAACACATCATACACAGACACAGTACACAAAATAAAGTCGACTACAATCCGATCATCAAAAGTGAAGCATGACAGTGGAATTTCTTTAATATTTTTTTCTGATTGTTCGTAATCTTGAGAAACATTCATATGGAGAAAGACATTTTTTTCTACCATATTAGTGATTATTTTTTTTTGAATTCGAGTTGAATTACGAAGATATTATTTCTTCTCTCACTTTATGAAAATAAATAAATTTAAAAGATAAAAAAATTTTAAAAAGAAATAAAATAAAACAGACTTGGTAATTCAAAAAAATAGTTAAAAGAATTTACCCAAAACAAAAATAGTTGTTAATTTTGCCCCCAAAATTGGTTTGCCCCAACATCGGATTTTTTCCCAAAACTGGAGTTCTACTGCAGATATATATTAATAGAGAGTGACACATCGTAGCGTACATCGTTAAATATGGTCGATGCATCGAAAAACATTCATTGTTAACGATGCATCGAAAGACTACATACCTTTGTTATCTATTGGGTTGGCCAAAAAGTCATTGCGTTTTTGAGTACGTCCTAATAAAAAGCTTGAAAATATAAAATGATGTGATAAAATTTAAATTCAAATATATATGCTGAAACCTTAATTTTCAGACTATGTTTATACAAAATATTAATTGAGTTTGTTTTAATTTATTACTTTACCGTCAATTCGAAATGGAAAATCAAAATGAGCATATTCGTCATGTTTTGTTGCATTATTTTCGCAAAGGGAAAACCGCTGTGCAAGCTCATAAGAAGATATGTTTTGTATACGGTAGTGACTCCTTAAAACTTCCACAGTGTCAATACTGGTTTTCTAAATTTCGTTCTGAAAAAATTCATCTGAAAGATGCACCACTCTCCGGTCGACCAGTTGAAGTTGATGGCGACAAAATAACAGCACTGATCAAATCTAATCCACATATGACGACAAAAGAAATTGCAGAGACTCTGAAAATATCAAAATCAAGTGTTGGAAGTCATTTAAAAAAACTTGGATTCGTCAGTAAACTCGATATGTGGTTACCACATGAAGTGAAAGAAATTCATTTGGTAAAACGTATAGACATTTGCGATTCCCTTTTGAAGCGAGAACAAAGCGATCCATTTTTGAAGCACTTGATTACGGGTGACGAAAAATGGATTGTTTACAACAATGTGAAACGCCGATGATCATGGAAAAAACGCGGTGAGCCTGCCAAAACGATCCCAAAACCTTCCATTCAGCAAAAGAAGGTTATGCTTTCCGTCTGGTGGTATTTTAAAGGAATTGTGTTTTTTGAACTCCTTCCGAGGAATAAAACCATCAATTCAGACAGATATTGTGGCCATCTGGAGAAATTGACTCATTCAATTCAACAGGAACGTCCTGAATTGGCAAATCGAAAAGGAGTTGTAATTCAGCATGATAACGCAAGACCGCATACAAGTTTGACCACTCGCCAGAAACTCTTATCACTGGGTTGGGAGGTTTTGCCACACCCACCATATTCCCCATTGGATTTTCACTTATTTAGATCACTGCAGAATTCCTTAAACAGAAAAAACATTCGCCAGTGAGGATGACATCAAATCGCTGGTAGACGGCTTTTTTGCTGACAAAGGCAAAGGTTTTTATGAATCAGGAATAATGAAGCTACCGGAAAGGTGGAAGAAAGTGATTGAAAATAATGGACAGTATATCGTGTAAAAATATTTGCGCATCCATGTCATTTTTTGATAATAAATATTTTAGTAAAAAACGCAATGACTTTTTGGTCAACCCAATAACTTATAATGAAATCACACTTTTGTTCAAATATATAATCACTCAACGATATAAATACTACAATTTAAGTTTTTGAAACAAATATTTTAGAGGAAAATTCTATTTTCAGTTGTTTTCATTTATTCCTTTTTTAATGAAAGTTATATATTCATTTGGTCTTAAAGCGATTATATTTTAATTTAAAATTTATAAATTAATATCATTTTTGATTTATTTAATATATTACATTAACGTTACAAAATTATTTTCTGGTTTATTTATTATTTTTCACAATAAATTTTACGTTTCACATTAAATTATAATTTACTTTATTAATAAAGTATTCTTTTGATGTATCGTTAACGATGAAGGTTTTCATCGTTAAACGATACATCGTCGCTCCTTATTAATTAAAATCTTAAGTCAAAATAAAAATATCAAGTTTTAAAAAATGTCTAGTTACAATGAAAATATCTCATTTCATTTATGTATCGAATTGTCTGGTCACCGATATCGAAACTTATTTTCAACATCTGGACGAATATGTACTTCAAGGAACAAGAAGAGAATAATTTGAAGAAGAATTTTGTTACAGGAATAAATGTATCTAATATTTGTTTTGTTTTTTCTAATTTTTATGTTTAATATATTGTATGTATTTCTATTCATTTCCTGTTTTTTTTTGTAAAAATGAAAAACACAAAAAAGCAGGTATTAATAATGAATGGATTAAAGTATTTACACACCGGATTAAATAAAGGGAAAATCATTTAATGTATATAACTAGGGTTGTAAATTTTTTGCGGTTATCGCAAATTTCACGAATTTCGACATCTTCCGCGAATCAGACCAATTTGATTTTTAGATGAACGAATTATAGATTATAATTTATTTATTTTTGATGGCTCCTTAAAGACATGAAAAATCGTTTTTTCGATAAAAAATGTGACAATTATTTTCGGTGATATTGCAGTATTTTTTCAATTTCGATAAATTTATTTCTATAGGCGAAAGTTTCGATAATCTTAACGATTCAGTAGCGTAGAAAACTATTTATTTATCGTTGAATTTTTCAATTTCGGCGTAAAACGGTTACCGCGTGTCGCAAATTATCGTGATTTCGTATATCTGATTTTTAGATGGACGGATTATGGGCTATAATTTAGTCATTTTTGATAAAATTTACAATAAATTGAATAGAAATTGGAATATTAAAAGATCTGTAAAGATTATTCATTAATAACGAATAGTCTTAATTAAGGATAATCTTAATAATGAATAATAATAATTAAAGGTGATAACTTGCCAATGTACACGAGAACTCTAGGAAGCTATAAACTAAAATTTTTATAAGACTAATTTTTCTGAATTTTGTTTTACTTACTTTTTTCTATGAAATGTAAAAAAATGTATGATAAAAACGATGACCGGATAAAACATCACGGGACAAAATATCACAAATAACTTTAGGGTTATTATTATGGTACCTAAATGTTTAGAATCTACATTTAAATAAATTAGTTTCAGACTGTGAGAAGTGGTTGCAACCTCAATATCAGGATTCATTTTTTTAACACCAAAATTTATTACTATAACAAAAATTCACACATTTAAACAAATTTTTCTGTTAATTTAATTTTCTAGTCACGAATTAATCCATTAACTTTTTCGATTCAATTTCTAAAATTTTGCAAATGTATTAAATAATCTTCCCATTTTACACTAAAAATTTATTTTCAAATTTATTTAAAATTGTTTCATAATAATTAAAATATATAAATTGTTATGACTGTAAAAATATTTTTATTTATAAAACAAATATTTAATATTTAATGGTTTTCTTATCATTTTTAATTTTAAGATATTTAATAGGCACATTAAAAATATATTTTTTATTTTTAAATAGATATTTAATTTTTTAAGATTTTCTTTTATTATATCATTTTTAATTTTTGAAATATTTTTTAAAAAACACAATAAAAACATATTTTATTTTTAAGTACGTATTTGATTTTTTAATAGTTGTTTTATTATATCCTTTTTTAATTTTTTTCAAATATTTAATACGCATATTAACGTTAGAATATTTTTACCTTTAAATTAAAAAAAAATAATAAATTATTCTGGCGAGATGTAAATTTAAATTAACCCCTCATATAGACAATAAGAATTAAAATATTAATCTTCCCATCTGGGTAGGAGAGACACAATTCAAACATTCCGCACAATTAACATTTAGATTAACATTATGAGCGTGTGTATTAAAATACTGTAGTGCACCCACTACTTCACACACCACAGTGTCCCATATTAATGTACATTTTTGTTTGTATATATGAGTATGTGGTTTTGTTTTTTTTTGTGTTTCAAAGGAGGGACTGTTGTGATAACCTACTTCCGTACGTCTTGTGTAAAGATTGATGTTATCTTTCTTTCGGGTTTGTACATGATCTTGATTTGTCTAAGTGATAGCTGTACATAGTCATTCTGGTGTGCGATGCAAGATGTACTTACGATTGTTTTTTTTTGTTTTTTTATTCTTATTTATGTTTTGAAGCCTCGACCCGGAAGATTTATACAATTTAATAGATTTAGACAATCTCAATTTAGATCTCATCTATTTATGTTCTAACGGACAAAAGGATGATGTTTCAAGTTAATTTATTATAAAAGAAGTGATAAATGAGAAAAATATTCTCATTATATTTCGATCAAAACGAAAGAAGCGATGTTTTAGTGAAGATTCTCGATAGAACTGAACATACGAGACCAAAACATATTTTATGTTTCAAGATGGAATGCATATTTGAGCTTTAGAAATCGACTTCCTTTTTTCCTAACGTCGACAGTCTTGAGTTGAAAATAACATTGCAAATAATGATGTGTCGTCGGCGTTATTAACGTATAAAATCAGTGCCAGATTCCTTACGATCTTTTTTTTGTGGAATTTATGATTTCGAACGTCTTTCGTTATATGATTTGTCGAATGTAAATAATGAGCCCCCCCCGTTTTAACGCCACATATGGGCGAATAAATGTCTAATGGATAATGTAATTTTGGTGCGTTGGACTAACAACCTTTTTTATATCATGAAATGTTGGACTATTTATTTCCAATTTGTTTTGCACGAATAATTATAAAATAATTTCTTTAGAAACAGGAATGATTGAGAAATCGATAGATTATCGATACCAAATTTTAAAAAAAACGTCTGACAATAATTACTGTATAATATTTGAATACGTTTGACTATATGTAAGCTTATTTAATGCTTGTTTA
>MQRK01075585.1:0-17565 GCA_001938485.1 Girardia tigrina
ATATATATATATATATGTATATTAAAGAAAACATGCCATTTAACCCATTACCTACCTGTGATCTCATATGAGATCACTTAAAAATCACAAATTTCGTGACTCTCTGTCAGTATTTACATATTTCTAACCTTTTTTGTAATATCTATTAGATATATTTCTCTGATATTCAAATGAGGTTTGCTAATTTTTCACTGCACATTTTTGTAGGCTGTTTTATGCTAGAAAACAAAGATCCAAAAAAACTTTTTAGTTTATAGAATTATGTGAGGTAATGGGTTAAATAGTTTTTTATTATACAATAAAGCATGTTTCGCCAGTACGACATCATCAGCCGTGAATTAATTTCGGATTACAAGTCATTTATATGACACATTGAATATTGTGCAATTAATGCCTTTTTTTCAAATAATTACATTAAAAAATTTTGATATGATTGGATAATTCACTTTGGACATTTAAGCATGTGACAAAATGATGTGTCCAAAATGTTTCTTCAAAACTGTAAATTCAGTTTCATAGTTAACTTTATCTATTTCTGCATTTTGGCCGGAATTGAAATTTTTAATTTGTCAGCAAAATGAAAATTTACTTACTCCTTATAAGTAAAAACCTGAATATTTATCTAAATTATTGAATAGTTATACTTATAATTACTTTTATCATTTTAAAACTAAGCAATTGTTGCGATATAACTCTGATGCAGCTGCTAATGTTGAAATCGAATGTTGAAAGTTATTTTCTTCCAAAGATCAGGTGCAGTATCGCGATGGAATAGATCAGTCTTTGGAGACCTAAGGCAATTGATCGTGGTAGATTATACTTTGTCAAAAAATACAATTTATGTTGCTTGAATTTCTGCTTAATTAGTTCTTGTTATTTCATGATGCAAATATAGTCTCTTCTTTTAATATCAATATTTTGAATAATGTGAATTAAAATCGGGAAAGATAGAGAATACCCAAGTAACATAAAAATATAATGTTAGAGGTAACACTGGGTATAATAACCCCAATGCAAATTTATTTCTAAATTTTACATTCAGTGTAAGATAGTAACTGTTTCCACGGAAATGAAGAAAAAAGGAAGGAATGTTTCTGTGTAAAAGGATAATGAATTATGTTTTTTCTATTGGGCCCCGCCCATACATTTCATAATACAATGCGAGGAAAAATACTTTACTATACTTGTCCTAAAAATCATATAAAATCGAATTCTCACATATATTTATTTTTAGAAATTTAAAAAATAATGGCAAAATTTTATAATTAAGAACGCCAACAACAATTTCGCTGTCTTATATATATAGCAAATTGATGATTATGCAAACATCTTGCGTAATAACTAATTAAATATTTTCAACAAATTGGAAGAGAGACTTGTTTGGATGTTGGACGGATTAAGTGATTTAATCAATAATGCCTCACAAGTAACTCTTTCCCAATAATTTTTTTTACGTCTGTTCTTTTTATTTTTTTAAACTAAACATATTTAAGCGAAAATCAAATATAAAACATGTGTGCAAAGAAAACTATTAATACACATTCCGAAAAGAGTAAAAAAATAAAAAATAAAAATGTACATTTACATTGTTCATTAATGAAATTCCAATTAAATATTAAAAGTATAATTTACGCAAATAAATTACAATAATTAATGAAAAATTCATTTAATAATTTTTTTTTTAAACAATTTAAGAAGCAATTTCCAATTATGAAATAATTATTAAATAGAACAAATTTTTAAAAATAATGAAAAGAAATATTTGTAATTAAAATAATTTTCCATAATTCCTCAAATGCGAAATTAATTACGAATTTATTAAGTCGAAAAGTCAGGCAGTAATTGAACCCTCCAATTTTGTCAAACACTCAACGGGAGAATTAATAATTCATCCATAAAAACGAAAACATTGTCGGTGGGATAAATGGATCAAGACCGTTCGACCAACGAACATGATTCACTAGAACTATAAATAATTACTTTTCTCTCTAATTTGTTTTGAAACCAAAATTAATTTCTGAAATATAAAATTATAATTTAACTTAGAATCCATGAAATAAAATTAAAAGAAAAAAATTAAATATAATTTTGAAATAAGTTTTAAAAATAATCGTAAATGTTTCGAAAAAAACTCTCTACACTGTTCTAAAGATTTACTGCCAGAAAATTGATTAATGTCGACGGATTAACCACCATCATCAGACAGAACAAATAATGACACAAAAAACTCCAGCAAACAAAATAAAAACTTAAACTGATAATAAAAAATTCTGATAAAGTATAATTGTTTAAATACACTTAAATGAAAAATATGGATGTAACTTTTTTGAATGTGAAATAAACAGATTATTCGGTGTTTATTGTCTTATTATATAAAAATGCATTTTGATGATAACACACTCATTGCTTGGTACTGTGTTCTGAACGCAACACTAGAGAACGAACCGATCGACACAATGTCTGTTTCAATCAATGTTACCACTGTCCGGATGTACCGGCGTCTTCCTAATCTCACTGCGGGATACAACCGGAGTGACCACCGGCCAGAGTCAGTTGAGGTGTCCGGGGTCGGGTACTCCGATCCACGCGGCACTGGATCTCGAATTTTGGACTGAGGTAGAGGGCAAACTCATGTGCTCCTCGTCTATCGCTCTTTGGTTCAGCCGTACCCACTCACAATATACGACGATCAAATCGCTTCGGATCGCGAAGAGCGAGCGCGTGGAACCTCCGGGGCCAATATGACCCTGCACGAATCCGTGTTGAGGCACACGATTGACTGGACCGACTTTCTCCATAATAACACAATTATTACATAATTTTCATATAATGACATTTTTTATATTGTTTATATAATTTTAATTATTTTTGTTTTTTATAAAGTGGTTGACTGTCGATTGAACAATAATTTTAGGATTGTGTCACCTAATTAATAACGACCCACAAGTTACTTTCTCCATAATAATTCTAGAATGTAAACACCAAAATTTTAAGTTTTAAATCATAATTAAAAACGACATTCAAAAAATTATTTTACCAATATATAATATTTCAGTGGATTTGCTACCATATTTAGGCTTTATTAACAAAAAGGAGCATAGAAGATATCAATTTGGTAGTAAAATTACTGAACATACGTGAGTTTTCGATCGGATATGAAATAACCGATTTTAAGATATTGTCTACCATTTTGAGTAACAAAGCCTGACGATGGTGAAAAATCCACCAAAATATATTGCTAAAATAATTTTTTCTTTTTTGAATGAAGTTATTATTCATGATAAAAAAATTTACCATTTTTTTACATTTCTTATCAAAGTGTTTGATTTAAAATTTATTTGTTAGATTTAATGGAGTCTTCAAGACAAGAAAATACCCAGGCACATTGAAGCGCTCCTTTCCTCACCATCAGCCTGCTAGAAGTGCCACTCCTCAGATTTATTGCATCTCTCTTGAGAAAAAAATCTTATACTGAAAGTCAACGTAATCTACAACAGAATTCGTATAAGTCCTACACGAGCAGCATCAATTGATGGAATCTTTACTGTTCACATAAAAACTGGCGCAACCATTTTAAGAGAGATACTAAAAATTATCAATAATCTGTTTACATATTTTAATGAACTTTATGCAGTTACTGTGAGAGTAAATGACGATAAATTGATTAACAATTAATTAGGGTTTGTTTTTATAATTGGAAAAACGAGTCGATGTGAGTTTAAGATAAATAAATTTTTCAGGCGTTCATCTTTCTCGATCTCTATTAACAGTTTCTTTTAAATTTTTTTCTTTTAATATTCAACAATGATTAATATTCAACTACTACCATAGGTTTGCTTGTATTCGCGGATCCTTTTGCAAAAGATGGCGTGAAGCTCCGTAATGAGACTGTGACATCGCACTGAATGCATGACTAAATCCGAACAAACGCCAACTGAAGTACCGAACCATCATATCTACAATCGAATTCAAGAACATGTTCGAGATTAAGTTAGGAGTAATGTTGTTGTATATGAAAGTAATTGTAAAAGTAATATTGAAATACAAAAGTTGTCTTCATATTTTGGGAATTACAGAGAGTTGAATGCGAAGCGTTATTAATTAGGTCACACAATTCTTAAATTAATGTTCAAGCAACATTATCAATGACTTAATCAAAAATAAATAACTAATAATAAAATACGCGATAATAGAATATTATATATTTGTTGTGTCTGATGATGACGAATGATCTGCCGAAATTAATCAATTTTTTGTCAATTATCGGTAAAAACCTTTAGAATGGCGTTTCGAAATCGTAATTAAATTAACGTTGAATTTAATTATTTGATTATTTATTTACTTTTAATTGTGGAAAAAAGTTTTATTTTAAGTATATAAATTTCTCATATCTAATATATAATAAAATTGTGAAATATAAATTGTATTTGTGAAATATAACGTATTGTGAAATATAAATAAATAATCGTTCGACACGCCCTTGCCATTAAAGTAAACTGATGAAAGTCTTCTAATTGAATCCCGAATGTAACTCGCCGTTCTACGTTTTCTCACAAGAAACTTCATGACCGCCATTCTCTCTCAGAAATAACGTTATACAGCAAAGGTCGAGAGAGGTTAACGGCCAAGAATGCTTCCTGTTCAGGTTAGAGATTAAAATGAATAAATGTTTGAAAAAATAAATAAAATTGAGGATAAGTAAATTTAGTGATCAATGAAAAGAAGTAAATTTACGAATACATTTATTCATATGAGGATGCGCATTTTGGTGGATTTAAAAGAAATTTTAGGGTAGTGAACGTTTGATTTGAATAAGATTTGGTCTACTACCAAAATTTGTATGTATCCGGATATGTAAAATAAATTTTATTCAGAATTTTAAATTATAAATAATAAATACTTACTTGTATTACTATCGGTATACTTTGCAGATTTCATTGTGCCCTCTATAAAGTGAAGACAATCAAGTCTTTTGCTTGTCATACAACCCCAAACCATTATAATTTATGCAATTTTTAGACTTCGGTTTAAAAATTCCAATAATAATGACTCGGTACTAAGTCTTAAGACCGATTTTCCATTTTTGCTAAAAGACAATTGTAGAATGAATAATTCAATTCGTGTATTCGACGTAGACAAGTGGACGCAAAAGTGCAAATGCCTATTTGCATACTCAATTTCTGGTTGATTAAAAGAACAGTAACACGACGATATTGAGTGTAAAGGCAACCTGAAATCCAATAACTAAGAATTTGAAATTGCCTTTACAATTATAGGAGAATTATGAATAAAAAGGCGAAACAATTTACAAAGGTAATTATTTAGCTTCAACAGAAGGATTTTAAAAAAGTATTTGAATTTGATCACAATAAAAAAAAATGAGATCAATCGGAAAGTGCATCAAATTATGTTACTTCAGATCTGATAATATCTGTCGTCAGGTATTCTTTGAAGATAGGTTTTCTTCAAATCGTTTAAAATAGTCGTCAAATATAATTTACTTCCTGAATTGGAGGGATTTCACCGATATTTTGAGATCGGAAATAGACAAATCGTTCGACTAGTTGTCATGTATAATTTTCTCCCGGAACTTGAGAGTTTTTACCGATATTTCGGGAAAGATAATAGATAAATCGTTCCGAATAGTCGTTGAATATTTATTACGCCAAACAAGCGAATTTAATTTTAACTTTATTAATTTCTGCCATCGATTTGATTTTTTTATCGATTCAGATATTTTTTAAATTTAATTTAGCGTCGCTATGCGCTCTCATGATATACAGATTATACATAAAAATTATACATTAAAAAAATAATGTTTGTACAACAAAATAAACAATAAAAAAAGGAATCCACATAAAAGAGCGATAAAAAAATAAAAATTATATAGTACACTATGTCATAAAAACAATAAGCATTACCCACGTCACCAAAAGAGCAACAAGATAAGTAGGGCTCTACATTGAGGATTTAACTTCATCAAACACCTGCTAGCAGTGGCAGAAGTCAAGTTTGGTCGTACAGATTTCTTAGTCGAGGAGTATTTCTGCGATATTTAGCTATTTTAATGTTATCTAACACCGTTGATTTTTTTATGTCTAAAATTTGGGAAATTTTCCTTTCTGATTTTCCTTTAACATATATCGCAAATATCCATCTTTTTTCCACGAACCATATTTAAAAAAAAGGAATCGACTCAAATATTTTAACAATAATAATCACATATTTTTTTACTAATATTCCATATTGAATTTAAAATATGTCATTGCCTACATTTATATTATAATTTTTATTACATGTCCGAATTCTTTTGAATTAGAGAACAAATTTTTAAATGCGAATAAAATATTTATTATTTAACTTTTTTATTTGATTTTTTCAAATTATTTTACACTTGTATTTAGGCTATCGTAAAATATCTAATTAGTTCATGGTAACAGAGTGGGCACAGGACTCGCATGATTGCAGCATCCTATAGTCATGGGGAATAAAAAACTCACATTTTCCCGGACCGTGATGCGTCAGACTGACTCCCGTATCGATCAGAGTGAGAGTGCCAGTGCCTTTGTCCGGCATATTTTTGATCATTAGTTCTTTGGCGGTGTCGAGCACGGACGGATCCGTCAAGCTTTTGTAGCGAAATTTGTCAAGCGCATCGCTGGAATTAAATATCAATTCCCGAAGGAGAATCTCTTTGTTCGAGTAGAACGTGTTGATGATGAGACTCATCAACTGGGCGATTTCGGCGCGAAAGACGAATGTCTCGGCTTCACAGTCGGTCATGATCATTGTTTGATTGTAGAAATTTCTCAATTCGTTTTCACGTAAACAATCGTCATAGTAACCGCCTTAGCCTATCGTGACAAAACAAAATTTGGTTCTTTCGAGACAATTTCTCTTCATCATCAAAATTTGTGTCACAAATCTTTTGATATTTCCGTTTCTGATAATCGAGTGGCCGATCGATAAATGAGTCGTTGTAAATAAACATTGAAATAATTCTAAAAAAAATAATTGAAAATATTTTTTGTTAAAGTGAGTATGTCGAATAATAATAATAAGAAGAAGAAGATGAAGAAGAATTGTATTTGTGAATGTCCTGAAGGAAGTATCTAGGGAAGGTCAATGGTGAAGATGGTCGTTAATGGAGCCCTACATCAAGAGGTGGCTTCAAATAGAAGCAGACCATTTACAAATGGTTTCTATAACAATTTTTGCTAAAAGATTAAGCAAAAGGGGACAGTTGAGTCAAAATTATTTATTTTTAGTATCAATTTTTAGGAAATAAAATCTGTTCTTATTTTCTCTCGAACAAGAATACATTTCTCCTCACTCAGCCAAATCGATAGCGAAAGCGGCCGACCGCGCGCCGGAAGAAGTTTATGGAATACAAATGGGTCTCAATCGGAAGTGACGTTACCGTGTTTTAGTCGATGGAATTTTTGGCTTTTCTTTCTTTAATTAGAGAGTTGCATATTTCGATTTCTCCTCTTATTCTTATTTATGCTTTGTTAAACAGAGACGCTTTAGCTCTACATAATTATGACTTTCGAAACGAATTTGTTTCATTATACTTCTCATGTGAAATAATAATTATATATAATCAAGAGTTCATCATTATTGCTCCAGTATTTAACTAACAATAATAACCTTTGTAAAAAGCATACTGGAATTTAAAGTTATATATTTATATTGTTATATCTAAGTCCTAAACAATATCCGTGTAGGAGTATCATTAGTTACCAACAGGTCTGAATCCAAACATTAATTATCGTTCTTTTTCACGTATATTTATTAAATTTAAGTATATTTATTAGGTTATCAAGTATGAAATTTGTAGAACTAAAGTCAAAGTTTATTGATAATTTACAAATACAAATATTTATATCATTCATTAAAGTATGCTCCCATATTGTAGACACACTTATCGGCTGCTTGTTGAGGCCATTTGAATAAAATTTTGTGGGCGAGAATCTATAAATTCCTGAAAGACCATTTTTACAGGAATCTCGGAATTGAATTTTTTCAATCAAAAAGTTATTTACATAGAGGAAGAAATAGTAGTTAGTTAGGGTTAGGTCTACTGTGTATGTAGCGTGATGCAGAAGTTCACACTCAATTTCATTTAGTTTTGTTACAGTTTTAAGTGCAATATGTGGTTTTACATTGTCGTTGGGAGTCGACCTGTTTACCAAACTCGGCTTTTTCTCTTGGAGTTTTGACATTATTTCTTCGAATTGGTGGCAGTAGATATCTGCTGGGTTTGAAGAACCAGGTTTCATGAAGTCATAACACCTGAGGTAGAGGATGAATGTTGTGCTTTGGACTGTGTTTTCGTGCTTCATTCGTGTCCAACTAGTTGGCTGAACTTTGACGGTTATCATATCTGATCCACGTTTAATCAAACTTGACGATTCGATTGAAAAAGTGGTCATATTTATAACGAGAAAGCACCATGAAGCAAGCATTCAAACGCTTTTATTTTTGCTTTTCATTCAACTCATGGGGAATTCACTTTAAAGTTTTGGAAGGTGAACAAACGTTCTTCACGTGGATCATTATCCAAAACTCATTATTAAAAGACTGATAAAAAATTTCTGTTGTTCCTATCTTCAATTTTCGTTCTCCACTTCCTCGAATGCTCATGGGAATCCTACAATTTACCTCAATCTACTTAAGAAACTTTTCCTGCTTTATTTTTAAAAGATTTATTAAATACCTTGATCCAAAGCAAACTGCAGCCAGAAGAAACACAACTCTGGAAAGGCCTAATGTATTTGTTTGGTTACCATTTGAATATAAATTGGATCAAAATAGCAGAGCGTGGTTGCGGTGCTCTGGGGTTGGTGGGTAGTTGTCGGCATCGGGGGTTTGATATTAAAATTCGAAGCGTCCTCCCCTGATGGAGAAAGCTAATGATATGTTTGTGTGTTCACAGTGGATGAGAGAATCGAATGAAATAAAATTAATGCCCTGTGGTTTTTGAATAAATTCGCGGATTGTTTGTGTCAGCATTGGGGGGTGATTGAGAGAATTTTGAGAATTGGGTCGTCCCGAATACAATACGGGCCTAGCACCCGGGTAAGACTTAATCTTCGAGCTTGTTGGTATGAAATGTGTGTGGATGTTCATGTTTGCAGTTTATTTGACGAGAATATTAAGATGTAATCAGATGAGAGGTACATTAGAAAAATATTGTTGAGAAAAAAGGGAGATGCAAATCATATACAGATATTCGTTAAAACTCTAAGCGGCAAAACTCTAGTTCTGGTTTGTGTGTCAAGTGAGAGTTTGAAGGAGAAAATTCAGAAGAAGCAGGAAATACATTATGAATATCAAAGGTTAATATTCGCAGGGAAACAGTTACGATATGAACGAGAGTTAAAGAATTATAATATCCAAAAAGAATCGACGCTCCATTTAGTTTTAAGTTTTAGAGGCGGGTGCGATCTGGACGTTGCAGAGAAAGAGAGTTTGGATGATCAGTGGGACGATGGAAAACGAAAGAAAATTCTTGATGAGAAGAAGTTCGAGAATAAAGATCCGAAACAACATTGGGATGAAGGAATGAAAAAGACAATGAGTTAGAAGAGAATGTTGATTCGGATCAGAAATCAAGCATTAGAAGAACCTCGAATCAAGTCCGAGACCAGAATGAGTTGCATACAATATGAGAGGGAGTTTGATATTGCGATTGAAAAATTTGAAAAGCTAATATTAGTAGGGAAAGAATTGGAACAAAGCGAAGACGTTTGCAAGTTAATAATGAAGAAGGAAGAAATCAAGATGAAGCATAATAAATTTGAGGAATTACATGAGAACGAAATTAAGCAGCAAATTCCAGATCCGTTCTCAAGTAGATACAATTACCTCAAACCGCTAGAGATACCTAAGTTTAGTGACCAGCGGAAAGATTATGGACATTGGCTCGCGTCTTTCAAAGTCTGTATAGAATACAGTAAAATGTTCGAGGCCTATAAATATATATTGTTACGACGAAGTTTGTTCGGAGAGACATTGTCTTTGATCGCAAATGTTGGAATTCAAGACAGTTCTAGAACTTTTGGAAAAGGCCTATGACAGAGACAAGCAGAGAGTCTCAAGCGATGAAAACCGTCGGGCTGAATTTCAAACTTCTCCAAAGTTAGAAAGTTGTAAAGAATCTTCAAGTTGTGAAGAATTGATAAAAAACGGAATTCTTAATACAATAAACAATCAAATTCAGAAGGTAAATGAGACTGAAGAAAAGATTCTAATGAAATTTAAGGATGCAGAAATCGAGCAAATGAAGAATGATGAATCAAAAAGAAGCAGACCGTCAAAAATTTCAATGAATTTCGATTGGAGAAGATCGGCACTGAATTTCAGTGATAAGGAAAAGAGTGAGATTATCGAAAATGATGTTTCAACAAATATGACAAGAAAATTAAGAAATGTATTGAAAATAACCGATGATGATAAAAATGAAGAAGTATTTGAAAAACAAAAACCGATAATCTTAAAATCGTGACTCATCAGAGTGACTTCATCACTAAGTGGTACTGTGAAAAAAGACGGAGAGAATTATTTAATCGAAAATTCAAGAAATGTGTAGAAAAATACTGATGAAGATATAATGCCAGAAGTTAAATTCGATAAATGGAGATTGTCTGTGTCCAGGAGGTCTGCGAGCGAACTTGTTAATGCTGGAGAAATGAGAAGAGAACTGTGCGGAAAATTGGAAGCTTCATTAACTTGTGTATTGAAAGGAGAAAATAAAATATTCTATGTTGTTTATGAAACGGTTGCGAACTAGATGATAAAGATAAAACGAAAGAAGAGGAAATACAAAGAAATGTTTTGAAAGAAAATATGGTAAATATTAAATGTTTATTTGATGAGGCGGAAGAATTAACGACAGACGACACTTTGAATAATTGTTTTAAAGTTTTCAATAGTTTGGAAATAGAGAACTTGGTTGAGATCGTTGACAATGGCGATGTTATCCAATGTGAATCGAAATTGGAAAATCTTACAATGAATGATAATGTGAGGAAAGAAGAAGAAGCGAAATTTTTAAATATCAAAGATGCATGGAAAGTGTGAGGAATATTTTAAATTTGGTATGTTGAATTTTGTATGTTGAGTTTAGTATTTGGAAATGTGTTTCTCCCACCCAGGTGGAAAATTGATATTTTAGATCTTCACGATAAATAATTATTCGAATATAATTTGCAATTTAAAGTACAGCATAAGATATGTAAAAACATTAAAAATATTAAATCTTTTCAAATCTTCATATTAAAATTTAAATAAAATAAATAGTTTTAACTAAGTTTTGAATTAATTAAATATTATTTCTTTACATAAAATAATTTTAAATAAAATTAATATGTAAATAAAAATTAATACTAAAACTACAAAATTAAACTTTAAAAATAAAATCTAAAAATAATGAAAAATTTGTTCGAATAATTGTTTATTAACAAACATTAATAAAAAATTATCAATTTAGAACGATGTCGAATGACGAGAGTTTCGCTGAGAGTTGTCCAAAAGACAATTCTGATTGTAATGAAAATAAAAGTTTGAAAACCCATGTTGGTGTTCTTAATAGAAAGAAAATTTAATTAATATTGATTCTCAAAATTTCAAATATGGTTCCAAACTTAACGGAGAAATGAATTCGGATGATGTAATTAAAGAAAAAATTGTTATCGTATCTGAATTCAATGAAAATTTAAGCTCTCCAGAATTCTTGAAGAATGCGAGAGCACATCTGGATGATGATTATAAAAATCTCAAGGAATTGGAAATCACTGGAACAATTAATACTTTGGATAAAATCATTGCAGATGACGAAGTAATCGAATCGAAATCATTGGAGCCAAATATGTTTCACGAAAGCAAAGAAGATATATTTGCTTCATTGGAGGTGGCAATTGCAAGTGAGAAAGTATTCGAGAAATGTAAAGACGACCAAGTGAAATTGGAAGATGATGTTAAAAAGATATGGATCAATCAAGATGAAAATCTTTATAAAATAAGTAACAAGCTGCTGTTGGATGTAGTATCGATTGGAACAAATAAATTTGATCATAAAACCGAATCATTAAATGTTGATGAAAATTCGTGGTCAATGGTAGAACGAGAACCAAGAGACTTGTTTGATAAATTGAAAGAAAATGGTTTACGTGTCAAAATAGATGAAATTTTGGAAATAGAAAATAGGAATTTATGCATGGAAGACGTTTCGGTGATGTTTTTTGTAATTGAAGTAAATAGAAGAGCCTGGATGCAGGAACCATAACCGCATTGTAAATTTAGGAAAAAGATTATCAAGGAAAAGACTGCCGCCAAGAAAATCGTCAAGAAAATGATGACGGTGAATGAAAAAGTTAATGTCTGGCTGAGTAAGGTCGGCGGGATTCGGTTCACTTAAGCATACACGACTGATTTGGATTACTTGAGTAATAAATGTTAAAAAATGATTATACTAAGATTAATACCAAAAAATAGAGAATAAAGCGGGATAAGAATAATTTATTTGTTCAAAAAATATATTTGAGCCGGTCGCTTATAAACATGAATACGTTCATTTGGTCGGCAAATTTACTTATCCGGCTTACATTGAGTCTTTCTTCTGTCGGTCAAGAGGGAGAATATCGGCTCTAAATTTGTTTATTCCACTTAATCGAGACAAATGAGTACGCTAATCCGAACATCGTTTAAGAATCATTTAATATATGAACAAATTATACATTATATTTTATACAAATGATTAATTTTCGTATCAGAATAGCGTTTTTAAATGAATATAATTAGAATAATAAGTGATTGATATTTAATTTTACCGCAGAGCCAGGAGGAAGGAGATTGTAGAATTGTATATTTTATGCAGAAAAATTGGGTCAAAGAACTAATAATTCAAGAATTATTTTGACGACAGTGTTGGACATTGCTATTGTTAAGAGCATTGAGACAATATTGTTTGAACATTTATTAGTATCACATTTCGAGTCCTCAAATCATTCGAAAGATCTTTCATCGTTTGTCATCGTTCTAATTGGTTTTCTTATTTCTATTTTTAATCATGATTATTCAAACAATTTTTCTAAATCTTTTTAAAATATTTAATTTTCAAAAAATATTTATTAAAATTAATAATTTTAAACATTTCTTTATCATAACTCTAAATAATAAAAATATTTTATAAAATTGTAAAAAAAGAGTACAAATTTAAATGTCATTAGTTTATTTGATATCTTCATTCTAGCGTCTGTAGTTAAATACTTTTATTAATTTTTTTATAAATATTAAAGTTGATTTTAATAACTAATTTCAAATCTTTAAACTTATCAGGTTATTATCATTCCGTTATTATTATTTTAAGTATGTTCGAATAGTCAATTACCGTAAATACAAACAGATACCAATTTACATCTGGGTGGAGAATCACCATTCAACATACTCGAATGAACACGCTGTTTTCATACAATTTTAAATATTCCTAACAGCTTTAAAAGGTCTATTAATAACTTTTTGTCGTTCTCTCAGAGATTTGAACCTTCTGCACCAGAAGTATTGGTACAAATTTCGAAATGTCTTCTTACATTATACACTCAATCTTTTCCCACAATTGGCGAGTCAACAGGGATTATTGACCATTTATCATAATAAAATCAAATCAAATCGAATTACAAAAAAATGTATTATAAAACAACCAAATGGTGTACGGTGTTAGAGAGTTTTACGATTAGTGTATCACAGAGTACTTATTTGACTTTGACCTTCACTTCCCGGTGAACAGTACCGACACGAATTCTGAAAAATAATAGGGTTAAAATATATTTATATCAACAAAAACAATAATCATATATGTTCACTTTTAAGAGGAGGATAATCTCTTGTTACTTAATTTCCCTTCGATATTTTTCATTTACTTTTGTTTAATTTTCATTTTTTACAATTTTCAGTTTATGGATTTAATATACTTTTAAAGTACAGGCACGACCTCCGGCTGAGAAAATAATTCCATTGATATACGAAAAATATATCTGCAACCACAATACAATTAATATTTCAAATCTGCACACTTCGCAGATTTTCAAACAACTTCGTCTGTTTTTTTTAATATTTTATTTTGAGAAACATATTTTTTAGTTCTATTGGTGTCAAACCTGGTCAGAAATTTTATTTACTTTATTAATTGTTATTCTATATTTTTTTACAATCATTTTTACTCTATGTTAGTATTTTTTTTTGAGTTGATAAAATTTTCGAATTGGAAATCTAATCAAGTTAATAATTCGATATTTTACATTTATATTTACAGATTAGGTTAAAATGAGATTTTTATAAAATAGCGTAAAAAAGTAATTTATATAAAATTAATTTTAATGTGAACATAAAACCAATAAATAGATTTATTAATAAGTGAATTTTATATGAAATATTATAAATTTTTATATAAACCAGAAAACTATTTTGTAACTTTCGATATTAATTCACAAATTTAAATCAAAATATAATTTTCAATTTTTTAAGAAATTAACTTTCATTTTAAAAGTACATTTTCACCGAAATGCGAAGGTAATTTAAAAGTTGTTTAATTAGACTAAAAACGTAATTATTATTAAATATATAATTTTATTTTATAGAATGGGGAAATGTTATTGAAAAACGATTAAATTAATGAAAATTTAATAAAAGATGCAACAAAAAACTTTGTGACAAATCTTAATAACTATATTTATATTTATTCTTATTTATAATGGTTTGTGTAAAAAGAAAGTACAAAAGTTCCTCGAAAATATTTGTTTATAAAACTCGAATTGTGATAGAAGCAAAGTTTTGCGTTAATGACAACATCTTTTGATCAAGAACCCAATACTCTATATATATTTTATAATAATTTTTATTGTTTATTCATTTTCATTCATCTTAATAAATAATCTTTTTTAATTTCTAACAACATTTAATTCTGATTCAAAAGTTTTAATCTCCTAACATACAATAAAGGTTATTATTTTATGTGCTTTAAATCAGATCAATTCTGTTTTCTGTACCACCTGTAAAGCGATGCATATTTTTGATTAACAGATAAAACTAAATATGGTGACCGTGTTCCTCGTTCTCTCACATTTCTCAGGTTACTCAACGATCCAAATCAGGTACCATCGGTACACGTTCTTATTTTATTTAGTGGTTCAAAAGGATCTCTGATCTGCTTGTATAAAAACTTTAAATTCCAAACATTATTATTTTCGTCATTTAAATCTTCTTTGACCCGGAGTGAGCACATTAGCTCCAGCTACTGAAAAGCACTTCAAAGTCACAGAAAAATCTTAAGAAATACGCTTATGTAAACATGACGCGGATCGAATGGACCCAATAGTGCAATCGCGGGTTAATATCACACGATATTGTATTATTATAATTATTTTCCAACTTTTTGCCATATAATAACATCCAAGAAGAATTTAATATCCCTATATTTTATTTATGTATTAACCATGTTGGAAATTAAAAATGTTTGGAAAATTTTTGAAATATGATTAAATTAAATATGTACAAATTAAAATTTAGATATATTTAACTATGCAAAGTTTAAAAAAAGAAATTTCTAAAATTAAGAAATCTAATTAAATTGTTATATATATTGAAGTATTTTACATTGCGACAGACTTGGACGGCAAATCACCAAATTCTACGATTTTCTCTTTCAATTTATTAAAATCTAAAAACAATTAGAATATTTCAATATGATTGGACGATTCACTTTGGAAATACAAGCATATTCTGTAATGAGTCAGTGATTATCTTATTATTATAACTATCAAAATTTTAGACAATTATTTGTATTTTGGCGGTGTAATTTATGGTTAAAGATTGAGCTGTTTCTGCTCAATTGAGTTTGTTCTGCAATTCTAGTTTGAAGATGGCCGTTGGTATCCCAAATGTGGGATCTGGAAAATTAGTCACCAGAAAAATGTACAAGACTTCGAAATTGTGACATTTCAATTGATATATTTGGTTTACTTGCCCACTCAGACTCGATACTTAAATAGTAGTACAAGTTACTCTAAAATTTTGAAATGTTTGAGTTCTATCATTATGGACTTTTGAAATTATTTGCACCCTCAGAAAATTGTATTTTTAAGGTAATAATAATTAAGACTCCTTTAAGTGTCAAAGCAATCCTAACTGAAGATACTCTAATGAGAAAAATAGTTTTGAGGACTAATGGTAGTATATGTCTTATTTGTATATATACATACTTGTCCTACTTGTGAAGAATTAGTGATAGTAGAGTGGCCAAATAACCCTTATATTCAACCGATGTAATTGCCGATGTTAGGCGATATTTTATTAGCGACACCTTTAAATATTGGCTTGGAAAATTAAAATTAATAATTTAATAACATAGTTTATATTTCATGTTCTATAAAAAATCTCTGGCCGGATTAGGGCGTAGGCAATCGACACATGTATCCGGACCTGGGAAGGGACTTGCGAAAAGAAATAAAAAAATAACATACAAATGAAGAATAATGGGTTATGGAAAACTGAATATTTAGTTCTAAAATTATAAATATTAATTAATTTATATTTTCATTCGAAAGACTTTAAAAAGAAATACGTGAATTCAAGAAATTTCGAGTAAATTAAAAAGAGAAAAAAGTCAAAAATGTTTATCAAATAAATATAAATAAATAAATTATATTTGAAGTAACATTTTTAAAATATTAATGCTTAATATTTCTTAAATTACAAATAATAAAATTATAAATATTTTAAATTGTTATTTAGGGAATAATATCTATCTATGCATTGCGACCTTCCTTAGAAGGTAGATACTGAAGACCCAGGGGTCGGTCTCTCTATAAATGATCATATTGTATATTTATATGTTAGGAAGTGGGTATAAGAATGTGAGTATATGGGGGTTTAATTGTCACAAATAATCAATGAACAGTTTAACAAAAACTAATAGCAAATAACAATGTTTGATAAGGGAGTCGGCTGATTAAATGAATTAATCCATAGACTTACTTACGAATAAAAACTAAAATAACAAATACAAATTACTCTGCTTTTATTATCAATAATTAATCAAGTAAATAACGGGAAGAGTAAAACGAAGTATAAGAAAAAAAAAGAAAAAGAAAATTTAATTTTTTTTAAAATTGTGATTGTTTGGCGATCAAAGATTTTTTTTAATACCAATTTATGTTAGGCTAATGTTGGACAGACTCCACTCTCCTGAGACCAAGAAGGAAGAAGAAGGGAGCTCATTAAAATTAAAAAATAATTCCATATTCAGAAGGATTTAAAAGATTTAAGAATGGTATTAATAAAAATATTGTGAGGAACATCTTAAGTTTAAGACATACAGTAAAATCAAAAACTGACAATATATGAAAACTAAACTCGAGTACAAATTTAATTCTCATGGGTGTTAATTCAAGGGGTCTGGAAGGACCCGAAGTCATTAAGCTCCCGATCGGTTCCGGCGACACAGGGACCAAACGCGGAGGATTGAAGGTGGGAACCTGGAATGTGCGAGGACTAAACGACGAGAAA
>MQRK01075606.1:0-18580 GCA_001938485.1 Girardia tigrina
ATCAGAAAATAATGAAAAATTTGTTCGAATAATTGTTTATTAACAAACATTAATAAAAAATTATCAATTTAGAACGATGTCGAATGACGAGAGTTTCGCTGAGAGTTGTCCAAAAGAAATTCTGATTGTAATAAAAATAAAAGTTTGAAAAGCCATGTTGGTGTTCTTAATATGCGTGAAGCAAGAATCAAAAGGAAAGGCGAGACCCGTTTTAGATTTTAGGAAGGTAAACAAGTTTTTTCGTTCTCTTACGATGGACAGAATAGATGTTAGCAATGCGCTGCGGAAGTGGAGAAAAATGTCTGGAAAAAGTAAGATCTTAGATTTGAAGAATGCATATCTACAGATACATGTTGAAAAAGATTTCTGGAGATATCTGCAGGTGCTTGTCAAACAACTAATGCGACTGGGTGTTGGATTGGCTTTATCTCCAAAGATAATAAAACTAGATTTTATTCTAGAAATTCATACGATATTGAAAGATGGAGTTGTTCATTATGTGGAAGATCTAATTATAGATGAAAATATAATCTCAGTTGTAGAGTTTAAACTGTATCTAGAGAACTTTAAATTTTCATACAAAGAGCCTGATACAATTATTACAACAACAATACTGGGGTTACAGATGTAAGTACAGAAAGAAGTACTGATGTGAAGAACTAATAAAATTGAGAAACTGGAAGAGCAGATATGATTATAATAAACAACCAATAATCAAACAATATTCAATCGTTTACCATAAATCAATTAAACTAGACGATTATATTAATAATTTCTCAAAATAACTATATATATTTAATTTCCCTAGTACTTAATTCTTATTTTTTCCATAATTGTATATTTTCGCATAAATACGAAAAATACCTAAATAATTTACATATGAAATTCAAAGTAACATGCATTTTGTGTGTAATGGATTGTTTAGGACTGATCAAGTAACAAGCTTCAAATCTGGTAGAGTTGATAGAATATTGTTCTTCTAAAATAACATTTAGTCAGTTACCTCAGTCGATTCACATTGATTAGATTTCAGATTGTTTTTAGTTTAATTTGATGGCTCAAATAAAGTGGATTGATTTGATAGTGATAAGTTTTATCTCAGATATTGTCAATTGTTATGATTATATAAATCCTTGTCTTGTAAAGTATAGAACGATAAAAGACAAATATTATTTTCACAAGGGGAAATTAAGTACAGTCCATGGTTGATTTATAATAATGAAATTTATCATGGTTATTTTGTTTCAATTTAATTTACATATTTATCAGCCAACCTAGGTACATACAGGGTTTAACACATAATTTAATCATTTTAACACATGATTTAATCTTTTTAACAAATAAATTAATCATTTTAACAAATAAATTAATCTTCACGTACATTCATTAATACAAATGTATATAAATACAAATGTATATAAATAAATACAAATGTATAAGTTTTAATTACCCTAAAATGACTATTCCAACCCATAAAAGGTAACTTTCTCAGGAGACACGAAGCAAAATTATTGATTAGTTGGAATAGTCATTTTAGGGTAATTATAGCAATGTACGCGAGGATTAATTTATTTGCTAAAATGATTAATTTATTTGTTAAAAAGATTAAATCATGTGTTAAAATGATTAAATTCTGTGTTAAATCCTGTAATATCTTATAATGACATCATAATTTAAATAAATTAAAACATCACCTATTTCGTGAATTCGGAAATTATACAAATTCGGCATTACACAAAAATCAACTGTGGGCATTTGTCCTGTGGGAAAATGTTAGGCCATCGAATTCATTTAAGTAGATAAGTTCTAATTACTGTATATTATCAACGTTAATATTTTATAATTTTGTATATCTGTATATATCCAAAAATTATACATTCACCCTATGCTATTTTAGTTGTTTTTCCAAAAACATTATTACCTTTTAAGTCGATAACGAGGTCACACAATTTATATTCATCATGACCGGCGCTTGTTCTTTCTTCGTTGAGTGGTAATTTTTAATATTTACTAAGTTTGCACTCAAGTGATCTATTGAGTTTAAATCAAGCGACTGAGCGACCAAATAGATCACTTTGACCTTATTATTGGTCGAAAAAGTCTACACATTGACAAAAGCAGCACAAAAAATCAAAGTTGGTTGGTTAAATTTTTCGCCGATTGTATTTATATTAACGGACATTTTTTATTGAGCGATCAATATTTTAACTAGAGCTGTACCGGGTAGGCTTTTTATCCGAGTACCGAGAACCGAGCATTTGAAGTATTTTCCTACCGAACCGAGTATTTTAATTGGTGTCGAGTTTTTGAATAATTTAAATTTCCACAAATTTATAATACTGAATAATTTATATATTAAGTATTGTGTCCCGATTGGGTTAATCCATTCAGAGTCTTGGACATATCACTGTTTATTGTTTAATTTTAATGAACCGTTTTGTTGTTTTTAAGTCACCGATTATTATGCTCCATCAAAAAGCGAACATATCTAATTATTCCAGAACTCATTTATATTGTATATTGACTAGTGACTAATGATATAAAGAAAAAGGAATTTGAATTGGAATTTAAACTGTCAATGATAAAAATATCACCTTTAAACATTTAGAATTCAGAACTGTTACCGTTTATGCAGCGAGTGTACAAAGTTAAACAAATATTAAAACATAAAGCGATTCATGCTAGAACGACTTGCTGTATAATCTTTGTTGTAACTTTTTACAATCGCTGCAAGTAACGGGAACGCAGGGTAAATAAACACCTGAGCGATAATATGAATATTTTGATAACATGGTTTGAGTTGTTTTTTTTTCAATTAATAATTTTTATATTATTAAAAATATTTGGATTTCTTTATGTACTCTGCATTATGTACTATACTCGGTACAGCTCTAATTTTAACGAAAATAATGATAAAAATTATTGGTGACAGGTAATGCCAAGTAAAATGATTAAACGAAATTTTCAAACCACTAAGGTACCGAAGTCATATCCATTATTAATCTTCCATTCACATAGAAGCAGAATTTATAATCTTTAACAAAACACTAAATCATCCAATTCTTTTTTTGAATAATCAAATTGACTAAAGCTATAGCAGTTTAATGAATGTTTCTTTCAACTCACTTCAACAATTGCACAATGAATCGACAAAAGAAAATTCATAGACAAAATGAAAATAACATTTGATAACTTTTATTGTTAAAATAAGCTTTCTAAGCATTTCATTTTTGATCGTTCGCTCATGATCCGGTAATCAACATACTTTATTTTCCAGGCATTTCTGTTTATCTATTTTGTGTTGAAATTTTTTTTGTTTTCTACAGTTATTGGAATTTGACTTCCGATAAAAATACTACTTGTATTCATATAGCATTTTGTTTGTAATTTTATTTATTTGTAATGGTTACAAAATTTAAGATAATCAACCAAAATTATTATTATTCGTTTATATATGAAATAAAAAATTAAGCAATGAAAGACAATGACGGTGGTCGCTAAGTGACACAAATAGCTTCGTCACTGATTGTGAGTCATTATCTCTGATCGAGAAAAATATATCAAAACTTGTCCCCTTTCTTTTACCCCTGCTGAGTACCTCTTCTGATGAGCACAGAAGCCAAGACTACCTCCTCCTGCAACAAAACACCACGAACAAAAAGTTTAAATTTAATAATTTAATTGATATTATTAAAATTTATTAAAATGATTAAAATTTACGAAAATATTATTAAATTACTATTAAAATTATTTAAATTAATATTATTATTGAAAATACAGTCGACTCCGGATAACTCGTTATGCTTGGGACTTCCGAAACTTATCGAGATAAGTGAACAACAACATATTTCCTTTTCCCCATATCCATTTGTCGAGAAAATCAGTAATTCTTCTGTACAGGCATGATATACTACAGAATGTATATATTTACAGAGGTTGATGTGTACAGTAATAAGTGTTAAAAAGCAATCTTAATAAACAAATAATAATTTATACTAGATTTCAACAGCAAATCATAAAAGTATAAATACAACAATAACGATAAATAAAATTAGTCCTTTATTCAATTAATTCACTTCACATTTATAATGAGCAGCTCAGACATTATAAGTACTGAGTAATTAATATTTGCTTCACTCTAGCAGAGGCAGATTCCTCGACAAAGTTTAGAAGTCCGCGAGCCATGTTAACTTGATCTGTCGTTGCATCACTCGACTGGAGTATGAATCTGTGAGGTTTTCTGGACGTTATATTTGATAGTTTTTGTTATTTTCGGAAAAAACTTAGTTGACAACCCTGTAATTGTTTGTTAAAAAATATAAACAAAAAAATTATCAATTAAGAACAATGTAAAATTCTGAAAGTTTGGATGAGAGTTGTTCAAAGGATAATTCAAATTTTATTGAAAATAAATGTTCGAAAACCCATGTTAGTGTTCTTAATAGGTGGGAGTAATTTTATCACATTATTCATTTGAGAGTATTCGAATCTAAGAAAACTAGCAACAGTCTCTCTTTTCTTTTGTGTTCTTTTATATTCTCTTGGCTAACTTTTTTAGAATATATTACTGATTTTACAGCTGTTGTCACCTCACCCTATTCTTTTATTACTTCTGTTTAAGATGTGTGGTCGCAATTTGTGACACCGTATACGGATATCTGGAAAATCTATATCAAAGAGCGGGTACACTTTTTTAGTAATAATTATATGATATTGATTTTTCATAATATAAAGTGGTTCAGTGGTATTGTAAGATGTATTATCTTATTTCTAAACACTAGGATATGTAATTGCAGGCAACAGTAATGTCTTTCAGATGCGTTATTTGATAGGCAATTTTGAACATTAACCAATTAGTCATGATTTAGGTATAGTTTAGTTTCCCAAAAATTTAGAAACTTAACCAATTAAATAAAATGCCTCATGTCTAGGAATGACGAAAATGTATTCTTTATTCTGGTATCTATGGATTGGGACAAGCGTAATCCACGCACCATTTTCAGTAGAGTTTTATTATAATGATTTTTTACAACTTTTCTTGAATAATCCCTTAATCTATTAGTTGCAAAAGAGATATTGTATTGTATTATAAAAATATAAACTTAAATTTTAAAAAATATTGTAAATCTGAAAAAACCTCGATAACATTCCAAAATGTGCCCACCATTGGAATATTAATGTAGATTTATAGTATATACAAATATAAAGTATATAAAAATATAGAAACAAATACCACGGATTAAAATATTTTTATGGATAGCTGTTTCTAAAAAAAGCACTTTACTTATAATTACAAGTTCATTTTTTGTGAATGTATTTAAAAGGAAAATCAACTTCAGTAGGGATTTACAACTGGGGTCCATGATCTTTTATGTGGAAAATTCAACTCCTACTATTTATTTTTTTCTAAATTCTTACTAACATTTTGTAATTCCTTTTGCTTTAAACATTTTAAATACATTACAGTGATATTATCATTATTTGTTACCATCATTAAAATATTACATACTTTAATTTCATATTGCAGTTAATAAACATCTCAAAACATTGTTGTTTTATGAATATCCGAATCGATGAAGTTTTGAAGTTATGAAAATCAGATAAAAAATAATTGTTCATTAAATGTTATTAAGAAAATTAATGTTAACTTCAATAATTTTTTAATTATAAAATTCAGAATCTTGAAAATTTTGACAAAATTTGTTTCATAATAGTAACAAAAATTTTCAAATAATTAATTTAATAAAGTATTATATAGTCAAAAAAATATTTTTTCTACAATGAAATAAACAACATTTACGGAAATTTAAATTCATAATCTTCTCCATCAGCTATTTAATTAACATTAAATATTTTCTTTAATGTATTTTTCACATTCTGAAGTTAGTTAAATTCCTCATTAGATGCTTGTGATGTGTTCAAATCGTTTTGATTTTGTTAAAACATATCAGGTAAAAATTGTATCTGATTTGCAGACTAAATCAAACATAAAATCATCAAACAAATACTCCCTCTGTCCCATATTACTGTATAGTAATTAATTATTACTGTATAGTAATAACTATATAGTAATATGGGACAGAGGGAGTATTTTTTATGTTTATAATTTAGATAATCAATTTTAAATATTTAATACATATAAAATTACTTTGAAATGAACAAGTATAGTTTTAATCAACTTAGCTATACATAAAAATATTTTAATCAGTATTATTTTTTTCTATATTTTTTTATGCGGTAAATATTAGAAATTACTTTTTTGCATAAATAATATTCACAAATAATTTAAGATTAATAAAAATTACAAGTAGTTCCAAAATCAAGTATGTTTTTTTATAGGTAAATAACCCACAGTAGAAAAGTTTTGATCAAATTAATAATTTTAAATGCCAAAACTTGTGATGTCATAGGACGCAGAGTGTATTTTCACAATGGAATTGATATTTTTTTGTTAAAACATTGTAAGAAAAATTCTTTGAATAATAAAAATCAGTTGTGATTATTCTGAAAGTAAAGTAATTTTTTAAGGTAACTAACAAAGGTTTCTTTTATTTTAATATTTTTTTTTAAAATTCTATATAGGGATTGGCCTCCCATCTCTTTTAAGAATGGTATTGAGCCTGTAGGCTCTTTAGATGGTCTACCTAAACAAAATAAGTCTATAAGCCCCCCGATAGACCTCCTAGGGGACGCCAGCCTTTCGCTTCCGCGCACGGTTAGATAATCCAGTCAGAAACGATCAGTCATGAATAGTAGTCCCATGATTCTGCATCCCTTTGGTTGTGTACTTGGACTTTACACATCCGCGAAACGGGCGTCTGAAGGTTCCTCTCGCAGTTAGATCTGTAAGATGGTAGTCCAGATGGGTTTCTAAAGGACTCACTTCAGACTCTCCTATCGAAGCAGAATTCAGATTGACGATTGGTACTTGAGTTGTGTTGTCTTCTGGTATCGCATTCAGTGGTTGATTCCCTTCTTCTGATTGTTTAGACTGATTGGTTCTGCTCAGAAAGATTTGGACTAATTGTTCTTCTTCAATTTGTGCGCTGTTTTGAGATGTCTGATGAGTCATCCTTTGGTCTTGTAGTTCTTTCGGCATAGATGGCAATTGAATCCCTCTGGCTCCTCTTCTTGAGGAACTCTTAAAAAATCACCAAAGGAGTCGGTTTCTCCAAAAAGCCATTCTGTATCGAGCATTCTTTGATTTGCATTCTCAAGCATTCTTTTTTTTTGTTGTTTCTTTCTTCCTGATATTTTCTTACCATATGTCATTGAAGATTCAATGACTCTTTTCAGGATCATAGGTCCATTGCCAGTATCTAAGAGAGCGTGGAACGGGAGCCGTCTCTTAGCTAGAATGTCCAAATTGTGATGGTATCCATTCTGATCTTCTGATCCTTCCTTATCCCAAACACTAGGCGAGTACAATGATTGTGTAAACTCTGCAGTTTCTTTACTACTGTGTTGGTAGTCCTCCAATTTTCACACTCATAGTATAGTATAGGTAATATACAACTCTCAATCAATTTTCGCTTGCTTCAAATCGTTAGTTTTGGAAACTTCAGGGTAGGAATCATAGTCCATAGCTTGTCGTATCCTTTCCTTATTCTGTATCTGATATCTGCCTCACAAGTTCCGTAAGAAGATATTATTGAACCAAGGTAACTGAACTCGGTAACCCATTCGATTCCAGACATAATCTTGCAACGTGCGGTTTGTATTTTCGAGTCACCATTTAAATTCATAATCTTGGTCTTTTTTATGTTAATCATTAGACCTAGTTGGTGGAACAAGTTCTCTTCAACTAGTTCTCTTTCAATTATTGGAATAAGTCTATTTACTATAACCCTGGCCATTATCTTTCCTCCAACTTCAAACAAGAATATCCATAGGTAATTGTTGAGTTCATTTTTTGAGCCCTTTCCTTTGTATATTATGACCACTTTAGCTTCTTTCCAACTTTCTGGGAAGTCTACTCTTCCATCCAAAATGTGTTCAAAGCCTTTTGTCAGTTTGAACACAAGATTATGGCCTCCTCATTTAAATAATTCAGGAATTATTCCATTCGTTCCTGCAGCTGTTCCGTTCTTAAGCTGTACAATTGCACTTCCAACTTCCTCTACTTGCAGTACTGCTTCTAGGGAAGTATTCTGTTTTGATAGTCCGATAAGGTTTTTTTACGTCCAAGAGACCTGTCGACTGAAAAATCCGATTAAAGTGTGAGGCGATTACTTAATCTAGAACTGATCTGTTTACTGTACACAGAGTATATTCCTGACTCTCAGTGTTGCTGAGCATTCTAAGCTCCATGAATAGATCACGTGCATTACCCCCTACATGGTTCAGGATCTTCTCTATTTGCGTTCCAAAGATTTCCGCTCTATTTCATTTCTATTCCCTCAACTTTCACAGTAGATCTTTTCTTACTGTTTTCTAGATTTTGTAAGTTTCCTCGCAACGTCTTCTAATGAAGTCTCTTCTACTGGACCATTTTCTTTCAAGGAGATGCTTCAATTCTTCAAGATGTCCATGCAACCATCTTTTATTCATTGGGATATGTTGCCTCACACTCTGGTGTTTAAGTGCCGCTGAAATTATTCCTTTCTCTACGCTTTCCCAACTGTTATCCATCTCAGTGCACTCTTTCGTCATTTCAGCTGTAATTAATTCTTTCTTCTCCGTTAAAAGTATTTTGTCCAGTTTTCTCTGCCTTCGAGGTTTCCTTCTAGATCTTTTCGTTTTCTGAGACAATGACTTTAACACTACAAAGTCATGGTCAGAACCTCAGTCGAGACTTGGGTAGCTCTTGACATCGATTATTATACGGCAACTTTTTTGATCCTTGAGGAAGAAATCTAGTAGCTCTCTGCGCTTAGTTGCGGGATGTTCCTAGTTAGTTCTGTAAGACATTTTATGCTTCTAAAATGTGTTCTCAATCCACAAACCTCTGGAGGCAGCAGGTTCAATTAGAAGTTCATCACTCTCTGAAGTGTGGTGAGCTGACGCGTAAATTTCAACAATACAGGTTTGGCTCAAAGGTTTCTGCCGATGAATAAAGCTTTCTAAAATTAGTTCTATGCATTCGCGGTTAATGAAATTTTTACCATGTACTCTTCAGTAGTTTTGTTCAACAATATGTTAAAATATTCACAATTTGAACAGAACTTTTATAATAAAATACTTAATTTGTATGAAATTAAACATTGTTTAAATCTATTACGATTTTTTTCGTTTTTCTAGTGAGTTTTCGTACAGAAACTGCAGTTTTCTCGAGATGATATTAGAAAAATCATTTATTACAAGTGGAAGAGAGAACTGTCAACTGCCAATAATCATAAAGAAATCAATTGCATCCTTGGTGAAGACATAGTTGACCTCAGAATATGCTCCGGCTGAGTAGCAAAATTCAATAGTGGAAACTTTGTCTGTATGGATGAGCCCCACAGTGGACGGCCGTCATACAATATGGAAGAGGAGATACTAACTGTTCTTAAAGAAGATCCGCGAGCTGCAACAAGAAAAAATGCTGAGTGCATTGGGAGTGACAAGGACACTGTGAGAAGACGATTGATTCAAATGGGAAAGCGCTATTTGTGCAACGTGTGGATACCATATGTGGCCCCATACGGCTACCATCAGACAAGAGAAGATTATTCAGCTTTGTCTCAACATTCTTGAACATCCACCATACTCGCCAGACTTGGCTTCCGCGGATTATTACCTTTTTCGACCAATGAAACTTAAGTGACGTTGATGATTAAATATTTTGTTGATATTAATTTGTTATTGACATTTCGGCAGAAATTTTTGAGCCAAGCATGTATTTCTGCGTTCATCATTTTTTCCCAATTCTACAGTTGAAGTCACCTCCAATAATGAATTGGTACTTTATCGTTTCAGCGATCTTTTTCATCTTTATCGTTAACTCATTGAGTTTCTCATAGAAGTTTCATCTCTCTTCTATAGTGTATCCAGACTCTGTTGGAGCATAAATTCCAATCAGTATTAGTTCCCTGCTCGGTATAAAACAGATAAAAATTCTTTCGTCAGCGCATTCAAATTCAATGTCATCACAATCAGTCTTGTTTATCATCAGAGCCGTACCACATTCTCTTCTCTCACCCACATTTCTGCCAGTGAGTAGTAATTTCCATAAACCAAGTTAGTGTGTTTCTTTGTTTAAGCAATGTGTCTTAGGGAGGATATACATGTCTATGTGAATCATTTCTGATATTTTAACAAGATTCAATAGTTTCTCATCGTTCAACCTCCGATCGTTCCAGTTACCAACTCTCAATCTGACGGCGGAGTCCTTCTCGAGTTACTCACATTTATGGAGCTTAATGACTTCGGGTCCTTCCAGACCCTTGATTTGAGTTTTTGTAGCAATGGGGTTAAGGATTAGGTTTAAACCTTTTCGAGTTTTCATAAGATTGTGTTCTTATGTATCATCTTTTATTGCAATGATTGCATTTCACATTTGGACACTCTCTTCTAACATGTCATTCTTCATGACATGTACAAAATGTAATTCTTCTGACATTAAAATTTCTTCTTGAATCTTCTGGAATTTCTCTATTCCGTGGTCTTGCAGTTCTCCTTTTATTTTCCACTGTTTTCCATTCATTTTCTCTTTTTGTATTTGTAGTGTTCACTACATTGGAAAAGATAGCTGTGTCTTGTGTTTGTTTTTTTTTACTATTTGTTTGTAGTTGTGTGTGTTTTCCATTTGACTGTGTTGGGTGATCTGTGATTGTTGTTTTGTTTTATTTTATTTTATCAAGAGAAAGACAGGGATTCGGAAAAGAGAAAATCAAGTCCAAAAGAAGGGTAAAAAGAGAAACATTTGAAATAAAAGAAAAAATGAACAAATGAAGCAATCGCAATTCCCCCCCTTTCTGTTGAAAAGCATTTTTTGGCAGTAGTTTGATAAATACTAATAATAATATTTCAAAAATTTAACGATCAATTAATAAAATCGATTTAAAAAATAATATGATCAAGGAATTATGCCAACAATATAGACAATAACAACAAAATCCAACAAACCAAAATACTCAGAATCCAATCAATCGCAAGTCAAATACCAAAAAAAAGAAAGCGGATTTATTTAAATCATCGAGACATTCTTTTTTTAGTGTGTACGTTTTTTTATCGTTTTAATTATATGTATCATTTATTATTTTATTTTTTTTGTTAAAATCCGTTTGTTGCATTATATGTCACCAAGTTCACCAAATCATCTGCGGCATTTGGTTAGCTTAGTTGTATCGTAATATTTGGGTTTTAACATTATTATTTGCTGCCACAAATGCGTTTCTTTTCTTTTTATCATGTTCAAACATTCTCGTTTGTGTTTCTTCAATCTCATCAGCTTTCGTTATACCTTGCGTAAGTAGCGTTTATGCCACTTTCATTATTTTCAAATTCAGAACTCATAATTTAACACCACAATTTATTTATATAACATAATTCACATTTTTAAACAAATTTTCCTGTTAATTCAATTATCGCGCCACAAATTAATCTATTAAATTCTTTTCGATTCAATTTTTAAAATCTTGCATATTTTGAACTTTAAATTTCTTAAATAATTTTCACATTAAAACAAAAATTTATTTTAAAATTTATTTAAAATTGTTTCATAACTTCTATTAAAATATATAAATTGTTATGACTGTAAAAATATTTTTATTTATAAATAAATATTTAATATTTAATGGTTTTCTTATCATTTTTAATTTTAAGATATTTAATAGATACATTAAAAAACATATTTTTTATTTTTAAATAGGTATTTAATTTTTTATGATTTTCTTTTATTATATCATTTTTAATTTTTAAAATATTTAAAAAACATTAAAAACATATTTTATTTTTAAATACGTATTTGGTTTTTAATAGTTGCTTTATATAATTTTTAATTTTAAAATATTTAATAAGCATATTAAAATTAAAAAATTTTAACTTTTAAATTAATTATTTTGGCGAGATGCAAATTTAAATTAATTCCTCATATCCCCCTTTTTTAAGAATTTTCTCATTTTTTTCACGTTTCGATATAAAATTCTTCCATCTTCTTATACCTTATGTCGTGTGTTTTCTCTATCACTTTATTCTGTCCTTCATATTTATCTTTACTTTTTATCCCTGTTTCCACCTTGATTATTACTTCATCTCCAATTTCGAAATTTCTTCTGGTTGTCGTGTCTTCTTTATTTTCTTACGGAATATAATTTCCGCTGGGCTCTTCCCTATTGTTTTCTGAAAAATTGCGTTTAATGTGAATTCTATTTCCGGTAGTAGTTCCTCCCAGTCTGACCCTTTCTTTGTATGTAACGATGCGTTTAAATATTCTCTAATTGTCCGAAATTGTTTTTTTACTACTCTATTCGTGTTATGATGGTACGGACTTGAGTAACACATTTTAATGCCCATTTTATTACCTTCGATCCGAATGTTTTACCACAATCTCTTTCGGAGCACCAAACCGTAAAATTCATTTTGTCATAATTGTATTCTTTATAGTGGTTTCGTCTTGTTTACTAACCGCTGTTAATGAAATATATCTATTGAATTGATCGATGATTGCGACAATATAATTTTTCTTTCTCCATGTCTCTTTTCTTTTTTTGACCTTAGTGGCTTCTTCTTTGGCCGTGGGTGCACTCAATTATAAACAAGCCTTCGCCACATCTTTCTATTTGTAGCTTCTTTTCACAGACATTCCATACTCAGTCCAGTCCATTCTTTTAAATCGTCCATCCATTGTCTCTTTGGTCTTCCTCTTGGTCTTTCTTCTTCCACTCTTCCCTCAATCATAACCTTTGCTTGTTTTCTTATTTGATGACCGTAGCTTCCTTCTCATGATGATCTCTTCTATTGATTCCGGTCTTTTACCTAGTATTTCTGTCACTCTACTCCAAACAAAGCATTTGTCTTCTTTTCTTTCCACGTGATCTTCCGCATTCTCCTGTAGCACTTCATTTCAAACGCTTTAAGCATATCCATACTCTTCTGATTTATTGTCAAACTCTCGCATCCATAGAGGAGAGTTGCCCAGACAACAGCCTTAGTGATCTTCAATCTGCTCTTGAGATGGATTTCTT
This sequence comes from Girardia tigrina, assembly GCA_001938485.1. Taxonomy (NCBI): domain Eukaryota; kingdom Metazoa; phylum Platyhelminthes; order Tricladida; family Dugesiidae; genus Girardia; species Girardia tigrina. Next base: position 13,110 of record MQRK01075606.1, read on the forward strand.
TGAGGTTAAAAACTGTGCTAAGCTTAATCATTGCGCTTGTTGATATACCAATCCCGCTTCTGATTCCTTCTTCGCTTCCCCCATTCTCTGTGATAGTAGAGCCTAAATATTTGAAACTCCTTACTTGTTCCAGCTTCTCCCTTCAATGAAAATCTCCAGTTTAACCTCGTTGTTATGGTTTCCTGAAACCATTACTTTGCTTTTTTGTCTGTTGATTTCCATTCCGAAATTGTTTGACACTTTGTGTAATCTGTTCGTGAGTTCCTGAATCTCTGCCTCATCTTTGCCGATTAGGTCTATGTCATCAGAAAATCGTTGGTTGATTATTCCTGTTCCTCCGCAGCTTATTCCAACATCGTCTAGATCTTCTATTGCTTCCATAACAATTCTCTCAAGAAAAAGGTTGAACAGTGTTGGTGAAAGAATGCAACCTTGTCTTACTCCTATTGATGATTTAAACCAGTCGCTAAATTGCTCATTTGTCAACACTTTTGTCTTTGCATCTTCGTAAAGGCTCTTCATAATATTCGTGATATGTTTTCCTATGTTGTGTTTATTCATTGTGTGCCATAATGCTTTTCGTGGTTCACAAATATCTATGTATAATTTCTCAAATGGTTCGTGTGCGACTAATGTTATTCGTTTTTCGTTTGTGGCCGTCGTTATTGTTTTGCTTCTTTGACATGCTTCGCATCGTCCTATTACCTCCTTAATTATTCCTGTAAATGTACATTTTTATTTTCTTTTCTGTTTAAATAAATTTGGATTGAACTATTAATAATAATAAAAAAATCAATAAAAATATTGATCGTCAAATTTGGATTTTAAATTAAAAGAATAAGAAGTTTCCTAGAAACCATCATCATGTCACCATTTCCTTAGCCAATTCCCTAAAATTCCAATCAGTAAAAGAAAGTTCCGAAGAACAACAAGGAGATCCAAAAAAGATAAAAATTAAACAATTCCGTTTTTTCCCACAAAAACGAAAATTAAATAATAATTGTAAACTATAACTATTCCGTCTTTCCTCACCCAATCCCTTCAATTAACAACCAGTCAATAATAAAAAAATCAAATCTCTAATTGAAGACGTTAATAATCAAGACGATCTGAGAAAGGCAATTCAGTTCTAACGAAAAATAAAGCAAGTAACGTGTATTTCTTTAAAAAATCAATGGACCTGTTTCTGGTTGTTGTGATCGAGAAAAATTTCTTTTCTTGGATATCTTTCCGTTACAGTTATGACTTATCAATATATTTGTTAAAGAAAGCCCGTTTTGAGATTGTTTCCTTTTTCATTTGGTGTCAGAAAAAGAGCGAACTCACAACACAACTCAACATAACATAGCACAACACTACACAAAACAATTCAACATAATACATAAAACACAACATAGAACCACAGAACAAAAGTTACAAAAGCCATCAAAACAAAATGCTCAGATTAAAAAATACAATACTGTATTTATGGGTTCTGTAGGGAGAACTTCTGACACCAGTATGTAAAAATAACAAATTCGTTCCAAAATTCGCTAGAACTCAAATTTGTTATCTTTACTATTATAAAAACTAACTAACTAACTAGGCTAACCAAATTAGGTATTGTTTGGTGAGCCTGTTTAGATGAGTTTTGATAAAAATAATATCAGCAAACTAATAAAATACGAAACTTGGATTAACAGTAACTTTTAATTCTGATAAAAACTATTCGTACGAAAATTTAAAATTACTAGTTAGTTGAAGTTCGGATTAGGCTTGTAAATTCAGAAGGTCTTTTAATGATTTGGACATATAAATCAGAGTTTCGTTAGTTGGTTTCAAAAATGAAATGTCAGTTCGTTAATCGGTCTCAAAATTGGAATATCACGTTTTTAGTAGTTTCGTTAATTGGATTCGGAAAAAGAAATATCATTTCTTCAATTGGTTTCGGAAAAAATGAGATATCACGATTTCGTCAAAAAACAGCCGTTAAATTAATTTCATTAATTTCTGAATCATAAATATTTTTACAAAAACAACCGTCAAATTAATTTAATGAATTAATTAATTATTGATCTTTTTCAAATCTCAAATTCAAATATCCCATATTGCCATGGGATATTTGAATTGAGATATTTTTTATTACAGAATTTATGCTTTTGAATAAAGACCAACATTTCATTAATTTATCAGATCCATCAAAAATAAAACTCAACATAAAAAAATAAAAAACATTATAATCATTCACGATAAAAAAATAAAATAATAATAATAAAATAAAATTTCATTGAATATTAAACATTTCCCCCCAAAAAACTCAGCAATCCGACAAACAAACCGAGATCGTACAGTTAATAAAGGAATGGTAGTAAAAGAAATGATAAAAGAGTGATAAAAGTAGAAGAGTGTGAGAAACTCGCACTACACATATAAAGTGAAAGACATCCATCCAATAAAGATCATATGGTGGGAGAATTCACACTAGGCTAAACAAAAACCATTTTAACGAAAAAAAACAAAACACATTGAGACTAAAATTGGCAAAAATACATAAAACATGGTCCTCGATACAATGGCTAATGGTTATATTTAGTGATGAAAACAGATTTGAAATCAATGTATCAAATGGCGGAATTCTGAAGAATCATTCGATTCGGTCTGCCTGAAGTGCAAAATTAAATTCCCAGAATCAGTTATGGGTTCGGGTTTCATCACCACCCAAGGTGTGGGGAATTTACAAATCTTCGATGGTATTGTAAACTGTCCATTTTCAAGAAAATTTTGTCACAATCAGTTACCGATTATATAATCAGGCTACAATTTATAAAATTCTATTTTTAAACAGGATAGATGTCATGACTTATCAACAACCTATTTAAAAAAACTATTTTTCTTTTATCTTCATGTGTAATAATAATAGTCATATTGAGTTATAATTTTTGTGTCGTGTACCCATTTATTTATTTTGTGTTGTGTACTTATTTACTTATTAGTTTTTTTTGTATTTTGTGAGTGATTATGTACGTTAACCGAAAGAGTTCCCTTAGAGAAGAAAATCGAGAACATATGAATGAAATTTAATTTTATTAATTAAAAAAAAGGAAAGAAAAGAATTTCCCCCCCATTAATTATCCTTTAATTATCCCAAATACTAATAATAATAATAATTAGATCAATCATAAAATTCAGATAATAATAATAATAATTAGATCAATCATAAAATTCAGAATTAGAATCAATAATAAATTTGGCTTGTTGAATAACAACTTAAAGAAAATTTTCCGTATATTATCATTGTCATCGGTGAACCAATTAGTTCATCGGATCCGAATTAACACTGTACAACTCATCTGATACTGCAATTCTATTCCTTCCGATCACTGGTTCAGATTAACTCCTAAATTGACATTTCAATTATCATCCTTTCCGATTTACTCATATATCTATTCAATTCCAAAATTCTGTTCTACAAAACGACGAAAAGGAAGATCTTATTCGATTCTAGTGACCCATCCGTGAAAAATACAAAATAGACATTATCCTGAACATTTCTTTCTAAAACAAACTTCAAAGTAACTGATATTTATTTGGTTGTGTTTTGACACTTTCCTATACGACCACTTTCACTTTTTTGAGTGATCATACACAAATAACTTTTTTTATTCCTTCTGTTTGATAGTGGTAGTATCAACCTACAAGAAACAAGCTAACCGAACCTGAAATATTAGGTGAACTTGTTTCGTAATCAATACCAAAAAATAAAGATAATGACCAATTATTATCTTAACAAAACTTTATTTTTAACAATAACAGAAGGAAAAAAATATCAAGATAAACAGAAATCAGGTTTGATAGGGAAATAAGAATAGTTAATATATATAGTTAATGTAATTAACTGTTTATGTTCAAAAAAACCTCTTCTTTAAGGATATTGTTGGAGATAATGGAGTTTGATTTGATTTGATGAAAGTTTCTTGGAATTCTTGATATCGAAAATCCACGAAATTATTTGTTATGTTATAATGTTTATTACTAAGGAATTTATTTTAATCAATTTCTATTGATTTTTTTTATTTCATTCAATTCAATTGTAATTTGAGTAGTAATAATATCCCCAATTTTATGAAAATTTTATGAGAGCAAAATACAAGCTTAATAAAGAAAAAAACAATGACGATTAACTGATTTTACAATAGTTATTAATATGTTGGGGTTTCAAAATATAAATTTAAATTTTTAATCAAAAAATTTTGAAAAAAAAATTTAATTAAAAATAATTCTCTGTTAAAAATCAATAATTTTCGATTTACATTATTTTATTAAAATTTGTATAATATTTGTAAATACTTTTACATTTGTTTTAGCAAACTAATTTTCAAGGTTAGAAAAAACTAGTATATAAACAAATATTATTTTAGTATTATACACAAAAAATTTTCGGACAAAAATATATTTTGCTGACAACATTAAAGTTTTATGCTCATAATGATTTGCGGTAATCTTTTTATTTTAATTGTAATTACAAATCGAGTATCCTGTAAGGGAGAAAGATTGATATTTTAAATTGCAGATATTGCTCGTTCTAAATTGATATTGATTTTGTGTTGATTGAGTGTGCTTCAAACATTTGATTTGACGATAAAGTTTCGATTTCAGTTTGTGCTCAAGTTGTCATTTGCAAATAAAGTTTATTAAAAGGAATTGTGTTCATTCTTCATATATTATTGTTGGAAGAAACCTTTTGGTCGATTTGGAGTCAGATTATTAGTTTAATATAAACAAAGTTAAAAATCGAGATTTAATTGTAATATCCAACAAATATAATTATTGTTTAAAGACTCTTTTATTGTGTGTTTTCAATGAGCATTGCGTAATCAAGTCGATAAGATTCTTTGACCTTATTAGCTTGTTTCCGTAATAATAGACACACCAGATTCAAGCAGTAGTCATACAGTAAAATGAAGCAAGTGTTTGTTTAAAAATAATAACATCTTGATACTAGATTGGCCTTCATCAAGTTCAGATTTAAACCCAATTGAAAATTTGAGGACTTTTATGAAGTCAAAATTAAAAGTAAATCAACCAAAAACTAAGGACAAGTTGATTGAAAGATTATTTAGCAAATGGACCAGCATACGTAGTGAAATATGTTTTCATTTTATAGCTACGATGGAGAAACATATGAAAGCCGTTATTGAAGTAAAATGAGATGTTTATAAAAAAAGCATATAAGCTGTCCGGTGACTTTTGAACCAATATAAATTATTTTCAGATTGAAATGAATTATTATTATTTAGATATTTCAAGTTTTTGTTATTGAATTATTATTAAACTGAGTAGAAATTTTAAAAAATATTTTAATTTTATACAAATCGCGCAATTGATTTATATTTATACTCATTTATTTAAAAAGGTGATAAAAAATCATATTTCCGGAGAAGTTTAGACTAGAGTAGTAATATATATATATATATATATATATATATATATAT
>MQRK01075741.1:0-11865 GCA_001938485.1 Girardia tigrina
TCATTGACTCTCGTGAATCAGTGTTTTATACTAAAGGGTTAAATGTGTTACCATTGAAATGGCAAAAGTGTGTTGACAACATGGGGGGATATTTTGATTAAAAATAAAATGTTATTATTAAAAAAAAATCGATTTACATTTTACTTTAATTTTGACCCGTTTCATATCGAACAACCTAATATAAATAAAATTTCGAACAATGTTAATTTTCGATTCTTTTTTAAACCAAAATTCGAAAACTCCTTTCAAACCTAAAAAATATCAATCTCGATTAGATCCAGAGGATGATTTACGGCTTGCGATTTCCAACACAAATCCAGATGTAGAAACTATTATGAGATCTTTAGAAGCTCATACTTCACATTAATATTTTTAAATATGAAACTATTCTTAAAATTATTAATAAGATAAATAATAAAAATTGGGGTTTAATTCAATAAAACTACGTTGATGATTGAAAAAATATTCACTGTTTACTAAGGCGTTGCGACAATATTTTATACAATATGAGGGGTCGTAAATTAAAATCGTTTGTGCACCACTGATTTATAATAAAAATATTTATTAATTAATTAATTTTTTTTCAAAACACATATCTTAATTCTGTTTCATTCTGTTCTTCATTTTAACACTGAATTGATACTACATGGAACAAATTAAAAGGGGATTTAAGTGCATTTTTGAATTGCAATTATATGTAATATTAGAGAATCAATAACAAATACTTTTATTTATAATACATTGATCACCAAAAGAACTATGCAAATAATCTTTTGGTGGTTATTTAATAACCTAGAAACTGATGATATTCATCACAGTTTAGTTAAATCATTTAGGACATTATTTTTTAAAACGAAACTTTTCGAAATCGTTTGATTGACCGAGGATATCATCCAAAAGTGTAAGAGTCTTTGTTAGATCAACAACTTCTGCAGCTCCTGAAAATTAATATTTTATTAATGTTTTGATTTTTTTATAATATAAATGTAATTATATGTTGTTGCGAAACCATTTGACCTTTGCAAAGAAGCGTTTCACTTTAGAAAAAGGTGCTAAATATTCCTTTACATTAATTATACATTTATAATTAATAATGGACCATAATATATATTATATTACACCGAATAAAACATTAAGAATCCAATACAAAATAAAATTCAACCATTAATTAATAGTTCTACTTTCAAAACCCTTATATAAAACTCAAATTAAACCTAAAAGAAACAGGATAATATCCATTCCACATTTCTTCGTTTCTTGGAAACACAAATTTCATGGCATGTCCAGACATGTTCTTAGATACAAAAATGTACAAAAATTCTCTGTCAATCATTTCAGATAATAATACAGTCGAGTCCGGTTGGTGTGACTGCGGTTAGTGTTACACTTTTGACATATTAAATCTAACTAGTAAATCAAAAAATTAAAATTTTTATATCCATTCTTTATGCAGACAGAACTCTACTTTGCCAACAAAGTTTTAATTAAAAAAAATAATTAAAAAACAATAAAAATTAATATTAACTATAATTTACAAGTAGATGTTTCTCAATTAATATTGTTCTAGAACACCGACGGAACCGTTTTTTCCGTTTCTGAGAATTTAAAAAGTTTTTTTCGATCAAATGTTTACAAAATCATTTATTGTCATCGAGAATGATCAAATGTACGAAGATGGGAGGAAATTGATTGAGTAAAAAGCCTTCAAAAATAGGTTTCTAAATTACATGGATACATATATACCTATATACCTATATATATAAGGTAAGTTAATAAAAAGAATGGAAAAATTTGTTTTATTTGGTTTACAATTAGATTTCTTTTTTACTTTATGGAATAATGTTGTTTTGACACAGCACCAATAATGGATACATTTTTTTCAGAATGGAATCACACATAATCGATAGTAAATTATTTAAAAATTACGTGGATGAAAAAATGATTCAAATATGGGGTTGCTTTATCCCTACTCAAATACCAGCATCTGATCATGTATTACAATTAACGAGTTGTATATTTTCAGTAAGTATTCTCACTTGTTACATGGGTGCATGGAGGTATTATTTCGTACATGTTTATTTTTTTATAGGTTCACTGATTACCGGAGTTCATCGAATAGTGGTTCATGAATTTAGAAACTACGAATTGTTTAATTATCTAATGAAACTGTGCAAAAAAATTAAAATCAAATTGTAGTTTTTCGAACCTTATAAAAAGTACTTTATCGAGATCACATCTTGGAACAAAGAAGCAACCTTATTTTGCCAGTAGGATTAGTAAAGCAAACATTATTTGCAAAGAACACAATTCTGAATTTCAATAACTCTGTTATTGGTAATAATGTTTGTGTTTACCTTAATCGTCTTTATTTGTTTTTAAAAAGAGAAATTAAACTCGTATAAATAAATTCTGTAGAAATAGGGTAGGAAAATTTTTAGGACAGAAGAGACATATACCATAACATGGAGTTTGAATTTTTTTAAGAAGCGCAATTATATTTAAATAAATAAGGTTACTTCGAAGCAATTTGATAACTAATTATAAATGAATTTTATTTTCAATTTATATTTTCAAAAAAATCTGAAATGAGATGCGTTCAATGAGTACCTGAACTAAATTACACAATAAAATATGAGACTAATAATACTGTATTCACATAATTTATTAGTCATACTAAGTGTATAAATTCTTGAACTGCTTTTTTTTCTTGTTTTCAATATTATTATTTTGCTGTTCGGTGACTGGTTTATTATCTTCATTATATTTATTAGGTTTAATTTTTAATTATATTTCCTTTTATTTTTATGTATATTATATTATGTATTATATATTGTATTTTATATTTTATTTAATTAGTCAGTGAATGGTGGAGTGATGGTGGACAGAGAATGGTGTTGAGATCAGGAAGGGGGCTGTTCGAGGGTTTATATTATTTATTAGGTATTATTATTTGCTATTTATATTATTTATTTAATTTATTATTATTATATATTTCACTTGACTACATTAAGTAGTCAAGCTAAAATTCAAAAATTAAATTTGAAATTCAACAAATCAATTGGTATTGATTTGTTGAATCACAATTAAAAATTTATTATATTTATAATTTTTTGTGTCTGCTGCTGCTTATTTATTTCTCGGTTGGTATTCCGCAATATTTTCTTGTTCTATCCGACTCATTCAATTCCAATTGTCTCTGAATCAAATCCCGACAATTGAAATTTTTATTTTTATCGTAATAATATCATATCCAACAGAAATATTAATTTACTGAATCATTTTTGGCTCTATCAAGAACAATACAATTTTCCTGTTGAAACAACTCACGTTTTCATCGATTTATCGTATCCTATCAGAACTAATCCCCTTCGTTGTTATTGTTTGGACAAGAGGCAATATTCAAAGTAACTATTTATTATTGTTTGCTACCACTAGCTCAATTTCTTTTTATTGTGATTTGTTATCTTTGTCTTCTTTTTTTCTTTACATTTCACCTATTTTGAATTATATTTTGCTAATATTATTATTTTTTTGGTTTAATATTATAAAAGTAAAAATAGCTCCAAATTCATAGAACTGAATTTTTTTATTTTTGAAGTTATTTTTACACTAAGTAATAAATATATCATTTGTTTTTACACGCCATTACTTGTTTTCTACGTATTTTAAATTTTCATCAAATAATGTTACATTCTATCGAGTAACGTAGTTTTATAAAATTTTTTATTTTGCTAGGTGATAACAATCAGCAAATATTGAATCAGTTGCAGACTATTTATGGGAATGTGTGCCTCTCTCGTATCACAATCTACATTTGGAATAAACAGTTCAAACATGGTTACCAATCAGAGTTTGACGACGATAAAGATTCTTAGGAAATTTCTGAACGAAATAGACTAAAATTGGCAAATTGTGAAGGAAGAACGCTGATTAAATATCCGTGATATCTCTGAACGGTTGAATATGAGTATTAGATCTTTAATTACCATCCTGAATGAATTTATCGAAAAAAATTGTCATGCAGGTTCATCCTACATTTTTTTTCTTTTGGATGTGAGCTATTGGAAGAAAATGCTACCAGGGTTATTGAAACTGTTATACAATATGGAATTTTAAAATAATCTAGTTTATGTTAAGCGATACTATGAAAAGAAACTCATGAAATTTCTATAAGTATACACTGAATGCTAAAGAGTTCGTTTGTAACAACTTAATTTTTAAACTCTAGTTTTTAACAACTGCAAAAGATTTTTGTAAACAACAGAAATTCTAAAGAAGAAAATTTCAAGCAATTTATTGTTCTTTATAATAATAACACTGATTGTTAGCATTTTGACAAGTTCGAAAACTTTTGAATTTTAAAAACGCAACATTTAAAACATTTAAAGATATTTCAGTAAAATTTAATATTTGTAAAAAATGTTAAATACTTCATTAAACTAGATTTTAAAATTGGCTGTTAAAAAACTATATAGTAATTTAAACCGAATAAATTTTAAAATGATTGAATTAAAATCATATTGTCATGTACGGTAAATATGAAATTTAAAGGACTAGGAAATTAAAGGTTGCATTGTAATTTAATTTAATGTTTAATCACGTAAAAATGAAAGTAAATTTTTTGTAACTAAAAACAAAAATCGAATTTAATGTTTAAGCTGAAATAAAATTTAACAGAAGAACGTGACAAATAATAAAATTAATTTTAAAATTATAAACACCAATTTATTAAACAAAAACTTATATCGATTTTTATAATAATTATTTTTATTTATAAGTGTTTCGTGCAAACTAAGAAATATTGTTCCTCAAAAAATTGATGAAGAAAATTTAATTGTGATAGAAATAAATTTTAGTGTTATGAATTCTGCTGCTGATCACGGACCTAACACCGATGAGTCAAGATAAAAAATAAATGTGTTTTCTGTTATCGTTTGTAATTTGAATATTGTTTTATGTGAGATTCTAGAAGAATAAAATAAGTATTGCAAATTTTATTTTCAAAAACAACTCTGAAACCGACTTTTGACGAATAAAACAAATGACATTTTATTTATCCCACACTCCTCCTTGCCCTTAAGGCATATACTTCCATGAACTTCGTGCACTGGGGAGTACTGCCCGTCTCTATGTGCATCTGCCCGGTGCAGACAAAGTCCTTGAATCTCGTCGATCGCTCGATTTGGCCTCTGCTCTGTCGCTTCATCCTGAGGTTTTTGTCTTTCTGAAACATGTGCCATTCATTAGCTGCTCGTCGTCGTCATCAGAACTGTCGCTATAACCGTTTGTTTCTGGACCATTAATCCCCGGCCTCATTGACTCCTTGTTGGCCGGTATTAATCTTTCTTCAGTAGCGCGTCTGACATGTGACACGTGATGCGGAATTCCTTCAATCACGAATTGATGGGGGGAACAAACTTCTTCCACAACTTAACGTTTCTATCTAGTCGTACATCTAGAATTTGCTGGTTTCACGAAAACAACATCCCCTGTTTGCAGCTCCGCAGTTTTTACGACTTCCTGGGTCTTCGGAAAGTTGTACGCAAAGTCGACCGGCAATAACAGTCGCCGATTCTGTGAGAAAACCGTCGATGCCGGAATTATGCCGGCTGAATATGGAGTAGCGTTATACCACGCTACCGTATCCTCGATCGGCTTCACACTCCGCACTGCCATGCACTTGATGGTCCGGTGGCATCGCTCGACAACGCCGTTTCACCTTGGTCGATTTGCACACCGAAATTGGATTTGAACACCCGTTTCTGCCAGCAACTTCTTGACTGCTGCTCCCCGGTTAGTCGCAAAATTATCCATCAGTAGTACCTGTGGGGGGCTAAATTCATTAAACACCGCCTTGATCGCGGTACACAGCTCCTCATCGTTCTCTGATTCGATTTTTCTCCATAAAGAAACCACCCTGGATCACAGTCAATCATTACCATAAACTTACTCTCGGGAGTGTGCGTCACATCCATGGCAAGTCATTGCCCTTTGACGCCCAGGTCGCCTTTCTTCAATTTTACTGTGGTCGGATCGATCGATGCGCATAGAGGACATACTTTCACCACTGCTTGAATTTGGCTTTCTGATACTCGTCCCAGGCCTCACAATTTCCTCGCCAGAAACTTTATCCGTCTCACTCCGAAATGGTTAATTTGGTGGAGCTTCTCTAGACTGTCTGCCGATTCTTGCTTCCCCTCGATTGCTACTGCTGATGCTCCCATAGACTCTTTTACTGATATCAACCAGTCGCTAGGTACGCGAGTGAGGCAGTCTGCTCTGTTTTCTGCTGAACTTATTAACTTCCACTTTTCCTGTAGCTGTTCCTCTTCAATGGTCGTTTTAATAGTACTGATTCGTCGTTTGACCAAAAGCTCGCTCATTCCACTAGCTTTGATCGGTTTATCGCCCCTCATGACGTTGTTCATTCACCAAAACACTGTGGCGGAGTCGGTCATTATTTCGAAATCGTTCAATCCCCATGCCGCCGCCGCTTTTATTGCTTTATTCGCCGCTTCAATTTCCGCCAAGTTTATGTGAGCTGCATCGTCCTCCTTTCGCAACCATGATGCATCTTCGACCGCTGCTCCCCTATCTCTAAAGAGATACCGGTTGCAATAGAGCTCGCGTCGCACCGCACTCTTCCTTGTTTTCAGTCGGCAGCTTCCCATCGGTCGGTAACTGGGTCTTCGCTCTCTAGACGTTTTTCCAACTTTTTCGCGATGTTCACTACGCTCGGTCCCACATCGTCATCCCATCCACAATCACTGGCTATCCTCTTAAGGAAGCTGTAAGCTGCCTTCAACCAGCCGCCGACTGGGAAATTACCCCCAGCTGTCCAACCCACAAGAACAGATTCCGTAGTGTCAATCGCTCAGGCAACTCCGGAACCTTGCAATCCCGGTACCATCGCAACTCACTGTTAGTTTCTCAGAACCCTTTGCCCCCTTGATTCGATGCTCGGTTGATTGTGAACTGAATGCGTCGCTTTCCTGATGCGCTTTCGCGCGCCATGTGCCCGCTCCCACCGTAGTGAAGCATGTTAATTCGTTGGTGATGACGAGATTCTAACCGGTTTGCTATCCGACCGCGCTACTTCCTCAGAGAGACCGCCTGTTGCCTTGACGTGCACGCGCGCCTACCGAACCAATCGGTCTAAATCTTGCGCCCTTCCGAGCGCCTCAGCCTCCAATCTCTTCATAGCCGCTTCCGGCAGCCCGTTTATGAAAGCTTTGGTTACAAAAGCCTCACCGCCTCCTGCACCGCAGGGAAATTACGGCCGCTAACCGTTTCAGGTCTGCCATAAAGAAATCAACACTCTCTCCGGGAGCCAGTCGTCTGGAATGAAAACTCGTCCACGAAAGCCTCGGACTTGGAGCGAAAGCTTCCGTATGCGCCACTGCGCTCTTCTCGAAATACTGACGTGTCGTTTCTTTAAATCCCCGAAAAACGATTGCTGCCTCGCCCGACAGCGCCAGCCGCAACATCGTCATTTTATTTTAAAAATTCTAAACATTTTGTAAATTAATGTAAAAGAGACTACTTTTTGAAAGACTTCATCCATTAATTCCAAAAATTAAAATATTAAATCATTAGCGAAAGTATTAATTTTCGGACAACTCTTAATTTTGGTCGTAATAGGAAATTAATTTTTATAATTTTTGAGCATTTTTGATAACAAAATTTTTGATAATAAAAATTCCCATTCAGATATTGAGTCTGCCTGGATAAAATTGAGAGGTGGAGTATGTAGATTTAAATAGAGCTTATGAATATCTACCGGCGTTAGACGGCTTACCCAACTTTGTCAAGTATGGATAAGACACACAATTTTTAAAAGTTTTACTCAATTCATGTTTTAAATTGTTATTAGAATTTCCAGAAGTTACTCTATCACCAACATTTTGATGAATATATAGTATGACAGTAGGATTACTATAAAGGAATCTCATTTCAACATTGTGATCATCCTTAAAGTTCTTGATAGCATAGTGTATCTTATTCCAAAATGACTTGCTCTCATTTTCATAATGGTAGTTCAATCAATCAAGTACTTCGTCAAAGCACACTGACCTTTCTAATAGAGAACATCTAAATGTAATTTTTGCAGCTTCTAATATGATAAAGTCAGTAGAGTTGAGCATATATAAGGAGTGACCATTAGATTGGACTATATATTCATTTATGGCCGAGGTTAGCTGAAACCGTCCATTTGGTTGGGACACATAGATATAGGGGGTAGATGTGTTGCATGCGACTCCTAGAATACTCTCCATCTTTGCCAGCTTTAGGGATCATTATGGTAATATAATTCTTTTAAGAGAATGAAGTTTCAAATTTTTCGAGTATCATTGTGAATAGAGGATGAAGGAGGTAGTATAAGATATCTTTGTATGTAATACCACCACTCCCATGGGCTGATTGAGACTTGCTACTAAGACATGCCATAATCTCCTCGGATGAAGGGGTATGATATACAAAGTGAAGGCCCCTTTACAAAAATCAGGAGTATAATTGATATCAGATAAATTAATTTGATTTTTACAGTTATTAGTAAGAAAGTTAGTGAAGACTTCAGGAGATAGATAAGAGTCAGTCTGGGACTATGAAATTGTGTTTCATGACTGATTTTTGGTTAATATCAAATATACCTTTAAGTTTTGAGCCAGCTATCTTCCTTTGGTTTTCAGGCTTACCCAAATATGGTGTCTTTGGTCTCACATTAAAAATAAGATAACAGTTGTCCAAAATATTTTTGTAAAATAAATCCATGCCCGATGAGTCATTCTGATTTAGAATTTTCTCGGTAAGCTCAACCCAACCAGTACGAAGCATGGTTGAAGTCCATTGATTGTGCTTAGGTTTTGCTTTTGGAGATATAGTAGTTAATATGATACGGCGTGCATGGGGACGGATAGATTGAATATTATTTATATTATTTATAAGTTTCCTTGAATGTGTTTCATGTAACCACTGTAAAGCGGTCCACTATCTTTTTTTGTATGATGCAGTATATTTGGGAACAGCATCAGTAACAGACTGCAATGTATGATGTACACAATCATGATACATAAAATATCAAGAGTAAAAAGTTCATTTTGATATGCAAAGTTGGTCAGAGGACCAGGGCTTCTAAGACTTTTTTCGTTCATGACAACATTTATGATTGTGAGTTTTTCAGCGACCCCATAATATTATAAAAAAGATGTATAACTATCCTATGATAATTTATTCATACACATATTCTTTTATATTCATATATAAATTCATATATTCATAGATACGTTCTTTTACAAACATTTATCCTAATTCTATAAATTCTTCTATTTAAATATTTAACATGATAATTTTGCATATACAGGAATTTTCTTCGTGACCCCTAGTTGATCAGGACCCATAGTTTTAATAGACCTGGTATAAATAATATATTTTTTTCAAGAGAAACTTTATTCGTGGTTTCAGATTTAAACATTTTTTGAAAATGATTTACCTTTCCGCATCATTAGCGCGTTTTTCCGTATGCAAAATCGTTGCCCTAGATCCATAAGACATTTCGTCTAAATTTTGTGATTATTATTTATTCATTTGTGATACATCGTTGATAATTGATACTTCGTTATGAGACAATGTCTTGAAATTATCTTAAGATTGATTCAGCATTTCAAATGGTTGTGTAAATGTTAACCATATATTTCAATGTTATTTTAAATTCAGCTGTCATTTGAATTCAACCCAAACGTTTTTGTCTTAAACAGTCAGAATTAAGGCTAAACATATAGTAATCATGTCTTCTTTTGCCGTACTTTATTTAGGATTCATAAATTTACTAATCTCCATGTGTATCTTTTCCCTTACTATAAGTCCGAATATAATCTCTTAAAGCCCTAACCTTATTTTTAATCGACATCATTCAGGGGAGGGTTATTAAACGACATCATTTCCCAGTCATATTGAAGATCGTTTCACATTCTTGAAAAGATATAATTAAAAAAATCATTTTTTCAACTTTATAACTCAAAATAGTATTATTTATTAAGTATATTCTACTTCTTTTTATCTCTTTTATTACTTTTATATGTAAACTTTATTTATATTTTAAACTTATTTTCTTATAATTTTTTATTACTAAAACTTTAATTAAAATTTAAAATTTGTTTATATTTTTTTTACAAAATGAATATGTTTATATAATATTTTGGTAAATAAATCATATATTTTCTCTTGAAAATGAAGAAAAAATTAAATTATATCTAATTATTTAATAATTATATTTAATTAATTAATGATTATTTTAAATTTTGGTTAATTAAAATATATTTCTAATGAAAAATAAAAAATTAGTACCATTGAAAAAAATAAGTTTAAAAATGTAAAATAAATAAAACAAATAAAAATATGAAAAATAAAATAACTAAATAGAAAAAAAATTATTTTTATAATTTTTAAATTTTTTTCTGTATTAATAAATAATATAAATAAAATTGTTACTTTTCACAAAATATTTTTCTTGAGGAATAACATTTGCCAGAACGGTTCTTTGGTCCACAAATGCCAGAAATATCAACAGGTTTAATTTTACAATAAATGACATTCTGAATATAATTTAACAAATTATTTAAAAAAAATTATTAATTAAAATTAATCATTTAAAAATTCAAACTAATATTTTTATAATAAATAAAAAATATTAAAAATAATTTTATTTTATAATAAATTTTTTTTAATAATTTTTTAGTATTTATATTTATATTCAAAATTTTTACTTCTTACCGTGTTTCTGTTTTTCCAGTTTGCACTGACACAAATGAAGAAAATGAGTGTTTTTATAAAACAATTCCGCGTTTGTTTTCATTGCTATCATTCTCTCGTTAATTGTATTTCTAAATTCAACTCCCCGGAATAAAAAATGGTTTTCAAAAAACACAATGAAACCTTTGTATTTTTTGTTTTTTCTCAATTATTTAATTAATTTGCGCCACGAAATTCTTTAAAGATACTATAACGCTCTTTTTAACAAATACCCATTCTGCTTACAGCTATTATAATATGGCTCTTTGTACATATTATCGTTCAGTATTTAATCATTTATTTAATTAATTTTTTTTAGAATAACTTTCATTAGTAAATATATAAATTATGTTTTGAATAAATGAATTGCAATTATAAGTTTTATATTGAAATTTGTTGAGTCGGGGCATCAATTGATGGGTGTAATATGGTAGTACTTGTTGTCAGCGTCCCACTAATTACTTATTGTATTAAAATATTAAATATAAATCTATTAAGGATCATAATCATATGAAGAGGTATTAAGATTATATTTTTACTGCCAATATACAATTAAAGATTATTATACAACAAACGTAAGAGTTTTAAATAATTTCAGATGTTTTTGATAAAATTCAATGAAATACATTGGGTTCAAAAATAGGATGCTGCAGTGGCGAGGCGTACCGTTTTCAACAAGGTATTCAGAAAACAGTAGCAGATTCTAGATTTCCTTATTTTGGTGGCGGGTGTTCACAAATTTAATTTTTGCTACAAGTGAAAAAATTGAGTTTGCATAAGTTTATTCATTGGGGTCTTTTAGGAATCATGAAGGTTTGGTCTACAAGACTCATTATCGAACCGAGGGCTTTTTTATAAAAATATATTTTTAACACTCTCTCTCCCTCTCGCATATACACGCTCCTACACAAAGTCATTTCTAATTGTATACTTATATAATTAGTTTAATACATTCTTTTGTTCTTAACCCTTTAAATCCAGTGTGCTTGTGTGATGTAACAATTTTTGAGTAAAAATAAATGTTATACTCTACATCCACTCCATAGACGGTACCGCGGAGACGGACTCAGGAGTGAT
>MQRK01075772.1:0-10416 GCA_001938485.1 Girardia tigrina
ATCGTTGCTATGGTTACCAGCAGGGGGGGGGTGGGACAGAATGCCCATTTTCTCCCTACTCAAAATAATTATCAACGAAAAGCGCTTTTTCGTGCCTCCCTCAGAGGGAGACACGGAAATGCATAATTTCAGGATTCGTTACGACAAAGTGTGGACAGTTTCTTGGGATTGGAAACCGGATGTACACGATCAGTTACCGAGGAGAAACACCTTTCTGAAGGAGTCAAAATCAAAAGACAAATCAACGATGGAGATTCTAACGAAATGGATGAAAAAGGGTACTTAATAAATTATGACAACGAGAAAATGGGGACGTCAATGGGCTCGATCCCCATTTATGGTATAACCCAGTTGAATAAAGATAAAATAAGACTCGTGTTCGATTTCAGAGAATTAAACAAGCATATCGATGTTTACAGTGGTTCTTCGAACGCTTGTGTAGAAAAGTTACTTGAGTGGAGAAGGAAGAGTGACAGTTTTACAATTTTGGACTTATCTGATGAATACATGAAAATCCATGTTGATCCCACCATGTTGCTGTTTCAGTCATGTATAATCAACGGAAAAAAGTTCTCATTAACACGGATGGTATTCGGTCTAAATACAGCCTTGCCATCATGATGGAAATTGTGAGAAATGTGTTGTCGTCCAATCAAACGATTAATGCTGCAACGTGATCCTATGTTGATAATATTTTTGTAGATGAGTCCAAAGTTAATGCGGATGAAATGAGATGTTTGTTCAAGAAATTTGAGTTAGAGTGCAAACAGCCCGAGCGCGTAAATAATGTCAGAAAAATGCGAGTTCTAAAGGTGAATGTCAACAACATTGACGAGAGCATCGTGTGGAACCGATCGAACTGAATACGGGTCAGAGACTTATCTGAACTGATATCGCGGTGAGAGCTTTATTCTCTGTTAGAGCAACTCACTGGCATTTACCCCATTGCGTTATGGTTACGGTTGGCATATTAATTCCTCAAACGAACTTCGGTGGGGGATTGGAACACACAGGTA
Organism: Girardia tigrina; assembly: GCA_001938485.1. NCBI lineage: Eukaryota > Metazoa > Platyhelminthes > Tricladida > Dugesiidae > Girardia > Girardia tigrina. Next base: position 1,017 of record MQRK01075772.1, read on the forward strand.
TACGAATCTGTGGTGGAGAAGGTAAAATGGATTTTGGAAAGGGTAGAGGAGTATCAGCGATTGTAAAGTGGGCATTTTGTGGTGTGAGGCAAGCTCAATAGCAATGGGAGTTATATTTGAAGGTAATGTTAAAATTATCGTTAAAATTATGCCTGAGGAAAAAGGACGATTCAAGGTATGTAAATATCACTGAGATGTAGACGTTCGTGAAAGGGCTTAATTTGTGCGCGAAATGGGAAATGACGGACATCCCGATAAAGTGTGACAATAAATCAGTAGTTTCCTGGGTGAATGACATGATCACAAGTAAGTCTAGGTTGAATACTAGTGCCTTGTCAGAATTGCTTATCAGACGGCGGTTATCAATCATTTAGGAAATTTTCGATGATTTTAACATAATGATAAAGATAGAGTTTGTTGCTAGCAGTCTGAATAAAGCGGATGAGATGACGAGGATACCGAAGGCATTAACTAAAAGCGTATGCTGCATGGCCACGACAAATAAAATTGAGAGATTAAACAACATTCATAAGAAATGTCATTTGGGAGCAAAACGAATGAAGTTTCTCTGTGGGATTGAAAACATTCAAGTAATGGATAAAGATATCACGAACATGATTTCAAAATGCCAAAAATACCAGTCAATTGATCCAGCACCGGTAAACTGGAATCACGGTTGTGTAGCTGTAAGGGAGAATTGGCATAGATTGGCGATCGATATGACCAAATACAAGGGTAGGAAGTATTGAAGTTTAATTGATTGAAGACAATCCAGATTTTCGATTAGGAAAGAAATTAGTGACGAAAGTTTGTATTCATTTCCACGGTAATAAATTGTATATGTTCTGCAGGCGGAGCCCCAACGAATTGTTACGGGACAATTACACCACTTTTTACTCAAAGGAGTTTGTTGAGGTTTGCAATCGATGGGGAGTGGAGTTAATTTACCTAGCAAGCAATCGACCTGGTGGGAACGGAATAGGAGAAAGAAACCAAAGGACGATCAAAATAATTGCGTTGAGATGAAACATTACAATTACAGAAACAGTATGGTGGTACAACAATACGCCGTCGGGTGATATGCAGTTATAAATGTATGAAACCCGTAAGCCATAAAAGTGACAATGAGACTGAGAGAGGTAAAATGGGTACAAAGTATTGTGACTATCAATTAGTCTGGGTGAAACCAATGGGAAGCACAAGGTGCACGCAGTAATGGCTAAAAAAATTATCATAGTGTAAATATTTAGTGGATTGAAATAGGTTGAGATTCCCTCAGCATGTTGGGGATTTACGGCCGAAGAGATTCGAAAGCGAGAACTTGAAGAACACAGCTTTGTCTTGGGACACAGAGATGAACCGGTGATTATTCACATGAAGCGTCTGTGAAGAAGGCCTAAATACTTGGATGACTACGTCATTGATAGAGATTCGGGTACTGACGAATCTGATGGGGATGTAGGATGAGACGATAATCGAAATTATTCTTGTATAAATAATAACCACGCTAATTCAGTTCGTATTTTTTTGTTTTAATATCCCGTTTTTCGTGAAAAACTTGTGTGGTGATTTAATACAATTTAGTAACTTTTTGTTCTTCGTTTTGTCTACAACATTTTATTAATGGTTTTTTTTGTAATTTTTTAAATAATTAAATCAAATTAATGTTTTTAATGATTATAAACAGTAATTTTATTTTAACCAATAAAATTGAAAGTAAATATTTTAAATAAAATATTTTTTTCAAGTTAGTTCAGATTTGGGATGAGAAGTATTAAACATTGAGTGATGAATTTCAGTGAGAGCAATACTAATGATTGTCATAGAGATGATCGAAATTGTGAATGTAATAAATGTTCTATCAAATGTGTGAGTTCTCTTAACAACTATTTTATCTGATTTAGTTTAAATACAATTTTTAACATACATATAATTTCACTACAACAAATTACTTCAGTGTTTAAATTTATTCACATTTTAAAATATCATTATCATGCTAATTTTACCAATTTATTTTTGTAAAATATTTTAATGAGTTTTTATACTTATTTAAACTTCCTGGATTTTTTTCATTTGGATCTAATTCCTAAACTTGAATTAATTACCTTTGTGTTTATTAAACTTTACATTGAAATTTTTAACAGTTATGTTTTATATAGAACTTATTCCGATAGCATTAATTACAATTAAGTTAATTTTATACAATTCCAAAGTAATACTTTTATTTAATTTATTAAACCATTTTAATTTTAATTTAAAAACTTAGAAATTTATATAATTCGGTTTAAAAATAATATTTAGTTGCCAATTAACTTTATTTCATATTAATTCCTAAAATCATTTAATTGTACTTAGTTTTTTTATATTCGACTTATTTTAATTTTTTATATACACTTGTAGAAAAGTTTTAATTATAATCAGTTTTGGAAACAATTTTTATTTATGTGATTAAATCTGAATTTTATATATTGGTAACTTCCAGAAATAATTTATAATTTTATAATTAATTATAATTATTTTTTAAATATTTTATAATTTATTATAAAATTTTTATACATTATGTTAAAAATATTTTTCAGTTTAAATTTTTAAAAATTCTAAAAATTTTTGAGTTTTTAAAAAAAATTCTCTCAATAATTATACATTTATTATTTTTGTGTAACTATTTATTTAGTTCATTATATTTTTGTTAAAGCGAATTTTTTGTTATTTACTATCATTTTCTGATCAGTCAGCTCATTTTAGAATCTGCAAAGGACAATGATGAAATCAATCTACTAATGTTGCTCAACCTCTTTCCATTGACGAATTCAATATAGTAATTGTGAACATGGTGGTAGATTGTCTGCACCTGCGAATTGTACAGCAAGAAGGTTTACAGAAATTTGCGTGCCTCACAACACCATATTAACAACATTCCTACATTTGTGTCATCCTTTTATTCATCGTATCTGTGTCAAGTGGATTAAAGGTGCCCATACTTCTAATTATATTTCCACTTTACTAAACGACATATCCCATTCTGTTAGATTCTATCAGCACCTTTTCTCTGCCACTACTGACAATGCCTATTAAGAACACCAATTTGATTTTTTATATTTTTATTTAAACAACAATTTTGATTGTCCTCAAAACAATCGTTGTCAAAACTTTCGTACATTTGCATTCAAAGCAAAAATTGATTAATGGTTTTATTCTCATTACTTTTTTAGAAAATGGGAAAATAAATATTTAAATAAAATATTCACTCAAAACTTATTGGATAATAATTAAAATGATAATTAATTATTTAAAAAATATTAATTTGATTTATTTATTAAATATTATAAAAMTTAATTAACTTATTTAAAATTTTAAAATTATATGAAATTAAAAATAAATTTAAACATTACTTATTTTTAGATAATAAGAATTAAAACATTAATCATCCATCTGGGTAGGAGAGACACATTTCCAAATCAACATACACCTTCAAACACAAAACATCAAACATTCAAAATATTCCTCACAATGCCCAAAATATGTATAAAGCTTGTTAGCTTCTAAACGTGTTCCAAAGTGGTGGTGGTGCTCATCTCTTTCATCTTGTCATCATAAATGGCTGTTAACTGTGACTATGTATGGAATTGAATTTTAGTTTATCTGACCTCGACATCGAGAGCAGCAACAATGATTCAACCGAGAAAGATGATAAAAGTGGTTATGACAAGCTTGACAGTGATGAGTTGGAAGTTAAATTCAGATGAAAATCCATTTAATCCTTTAATGATACATTCTAGAAAGTGCAACGGATTGTCGAATTCTTTGGAAGATCTAATACAGCGATGGAAGTGCTTCTGTCCACTCCTGGTCTCAATCCTTCCCATATGAACTGGTGTATCAATGTCAAGATGAGATTGAATTCAACTCTGAAGATGTGTCAATCAATGCGTGTCATTAAGCAACAGCTTCTTTATGTATTACAGTCTAAACAATAGTCTTATTTTTTTCAATCTTCTAATTTCATTCACTATTGGAATAACCTTCACTGGCAGCGCATCAGTTCATTAGTAGAAGTCCTTTGAAATTTTTAAACAATGTTCAGAAGACCTCAGGGGTGTCCAATATATAAGTCTTGACGTGTTTTTGATTTACGTTGACTTCTTAAAGACTCTCTTTTGGTCTCTCTCTCTTTTTGTCTTTTGGACTCTCTCTCAATAAAGCGTTTGGCAAGGGAACAGCTTCAGAGCGCACAGTGCAACGATGGTTCCGAAAATTTTCTGATGGAGATGAAAACCTTGAAGATGAAGAAGGTCGTGGCCGTCCGGTTGCTCTGAACAACGACAATTTGAGGACAATGGTGAAAACAGATCCCCGTACAACAATCAGAGAACTTGCAGAGGGGTTGGGCATTAGTCATTCAACAGTCCTGGATCATTTAAAACAACTTGGAAAAATCAAGAAACTTGATAAATGGGTTCCACATGATTTGAATAAAAATCAAAAGAAGCGACGCTATGGAATTTGTTCTGCCAATCATCTTCGCAATAAAAACGATCCATTTCTTGATCATATTGTTACCCGTGATGAGAAATGGATCCTGTATGATAACCGACGTCGATCTGCACAGCGGTTGGACAAAGATGAAGTACCGAAACACTTTCCAAAACTGAAACTAACACCCCGTAAGGTTATGGTGACAGTTTGGTGTTGTGATGCTGGAATCATCCACTATTGTTTCTTGAATCTAGGTGAAACAATCACAGCGGAGAGGTACTGTCATGAAATTGATGAAATGCATAAAAAATTGAAAACCCTTTGTCCGGGATTGGTCAATCGAAAAAGTTCCATGCTTCTTCATGGTAACGCTTGACCTCATATTTCAAAAGTGACTCTTCAAAAGCTTAATGAGTTGGGCTATGAAACCCTGTTTCATCCACCATATTCACCAGACCTCTCGCCAACAGACTTTTACTTTTTCAGGCATTTGTACAACTTCCTACGTGAAAAAATTTTCAAAAACCAAAACGATGCTCAAAATGCCTTCCAAGAATTCGTCGCTTCGAGAACCGATGCATTTTATGCTGATGGAATAAAACAACTTGTTTCTCGTTGGCAAAAATGTATTGATGCCAACGTTCATACTTTGATTAATAAACTTTTGTTTCTGTGAATTTGCACGTCTTTGAAGTTCGTGTCTCAAAACTTCCATTATTTTTCGACCAACCTAATATATATGTATAATATACATTTTAATCAAAGAATTTCAATTACGATTCAAAATGTTCAAATCATAGAAGACATCGTTTCACATGAAAATTTTTTTTCTCGCCATTTTATCTCGATGTTGATACAGTTCCCGTAGACTTTCAAATGGAATTGATTGATAAACAGAATAATAACGATTAAAAAAATTTATTGTTCTCAGTAAATATTGTATTTTTTTATAAATTTTATGTGAGCCCTGAGAAATTTCCGCTTTTGCAAAAATGCAAAGCAAATGATGTCTCTGATCGGAAGTACGTATCTTTGCAAACAATTATTTTCAACCACGAAATTAATCAAAAATGACAACTGATTGTTTTTTATCATTATTAGTGGCACATGAATTCATTACTTTTTTAAATCTTTTGTGTTTTTATTGTAATGTATATTATAAATAAAGTTTTGTAAATTATTAATAAGTGTTACTTTATGTGCGGCCCATCAAAAAACTTTTAAAATTTGAATTGGCTCGTTGATTAAAAAGGTTGCTCACCCATGGTTTAGTGAAATATAAAGAGCAATGCTTTACAACTTTCGCACAATTCAAAAAAACTTTTTAGCATTTGGCGAATGGAAGAAGTTACCAATTGGATGAACGCAACATGTATTTTTCTGAAGGATTACACCTATAAACACTTTTTTGGTATTGGAATTCGTCTCAAACAACGCAATTCACCCGCAACAGCTAAAGAAGTTCCTATTGGTGGAAAATAACGATGCGTTCGTTTGTCGGAAACTTAATGGAGATTGTTTGCACGCATGACATTCAGAGACTGTATCGAGTAAACTATACATGTTAATTTTAGAAAAAAACTAATTTAGTGAAAGCCGTTGCAGTTTCCTTAAGCTATGCGATTGTTTTTGTTCATACATTAAAAGTACTCATTTCGTCTTTAGAATTATCGGTTAAACGATGGTTAAACGTTTAATTCTATAAACGGATTGCATATATTTGATAAAAGTCTTTTTGGGTTTTCTGTTTTTGAGTGGCTACAATCGCAATGTTATAGATCATTCAAGGTTTATAGATGAAATGGAAATGATTCAAAATTATCTGATAAATTAAAATTTATTAGAGGAAATCAGTACCCTCATAAGCAGAGAACATTTTTGAAATTCGACTCTGACTTCAAGAATACAGAAATACTGGAACCTTTTCAAAGAGGGACTTAGATTTTTCAATGAATTTAATATTTAATTGACCTTAATAAAATGTTTTTGTTATGATAAAAATAAATTGTTAACGATACACTTTTTAAATATTTTTTTATTTTATTTAAAATATATATCATTGCGGCCTCCTTTCACAAATTATACAGTATTAAAATTGTGGAATCTGATAACATAATCCCATTTAATTAGATAGAAACGCAAAGATAACCAATCTGATACAGAAAACTTTCAAAGATCCTTCTCATCTTTCATACATTTCAAAAAAGACTGTATTAAATGGCACCATTTAATTTTCGTTTTAAATATAAATGGAAAAAAGTACAGCAAGAAATACATGAAGAGTTTTTTAATTAAATGAATGAAGATTTAAACATTTAAAATTTCAGTAAAATTTGTTATTTCATTCAACTTATTTAAGATGCGTATTTATTATTGATTAAAAAGTTAATATATTTTTCAAAATTACCTTTGAAACATCATCTTTAATAAACGCGTAGGGTACGACCCACAGTGCTTATAAGTAACGTATTTGCTAATCATTAGATCTTTAAATGTAAAATAATTTTTTTCAATATTAAGGGTCTTTTAATTTTCCATTAAAATGGAACTCAAAAAAGTCAAACTGAAAAATTACTTTTGTTATTATATAGCAATTGTTTCGGCTTACGCTTTTCAAATGCTTTATAATGTCATATGTATATATATGTAATTATTGAATAGTTCCGTATAATAAGTTTAATAGATGGTGTGGATTGACCTTCTTATAGGATTATTATCTCGAAACGCGTCTTCTTTTTATCCCTTGTAAATATTTATATATAGATTTTACTTTGCGATATATATGATGCCTCCGTGACAGAGGGGTGGTGGTTCTTATATATGCCCCATATAGAACTGCCACAAAAGTTTTAAAATCAAAGGATAGTTGCAGAAGCATATGTTATTTAATCAACGGATAAATGTTAATTGTACTAATAGTAAAGCACGAAACATCTCAGACAAAGGACGCACAAATACTTTGACTTCAATGGTAAGTATTTATGTGCAAGTGTCTGTCGATACTGCAGTCATGAGCAATCAAAGAAGTGATCCCGAACATGGTTTTAGATTTTCAGCTGGATAAAGGGATATTCGAAAGTACCTTTCACTGTTACACTAAGTGCTCTTATACTGCCAAATCCTTTAAAAACCATGGTATAAAGGACCTTGATTGGTCATTTCTTAGATGTCAACCCAAACGTACCCGTACACTGAAGGCTCGCACTCTTGCATCAAAAGCTCTACTATTTTTTTAGGTTTTCGACCGATATAGAGTCTATGTATCCTCTGCGTCAATGCTGAGTGTTAAAAACTCAAGATCCAGTTGGAAATTTTTTTAATATATGGATTATTTGAAATAGTAACTTAAAAGTCATTTGAAATTATTTATCAAAGTTTTAAAATAAGTTAGAAAAATTTTTGTGGAATTGAAATTCATAAAATGAAATTAAAATTCAATATTAATGTAGTGTTCACTAAATCGCATCAGCAGTAGCAACCAATTAAGAGTTTAAGTGATATGTAATTTAATTTTTTTGTGGAATGGAAATTCATAAAATGAAATTAAAATTCAATATTAAAAAAATTTTTAAAACAATTGAAAATTTTTAATTGATCAAAAAAAACCATTATCAAAACTTAATTAATTAATCTTTGTAGTGTTTCAATAATATAAAATATAGATCGCGTTCTTTAAACTTATTTCCTTTGTAAATAAATATTGTGAAATTTTAATTTTCAATTCTAATGAGTGAAAATTATTCGACTAATGATAAATGGAACGCGAATATCCGTCAAAATAACGGAAATTCGTTGATCAATTTCTCTTCGGAAAGTTCGCAAGTCAATAGCGGCGCATATACAAGCGCTTTTCATCCCTCATTGATCGCCGCTGTCAACAGATCGAATCAAAACGATTTTACCGGCGGTTTAAATGGCGCATTTGCGCGGGGATTGAATGTGAATCCCGGATCATTTGCGATGGCTAAAAATCAGCGACCAAGAGAGAAAGATTTACCGATTTTGAATAATGAGGAATTCATGAATTATCGGTATATGACTGAAGGGAATCCCTTGCAGGCGGCACGGAATATATACATTTCTCTTAACTCTGTTTTGTCGAGTCAGTTCAAACACCAGAATTACTCACACGGACACGAACATGGTCCTGGACACGCGGCATATGGATTACTCATAAAGCCGCCTCTCCAACAGCAGCAATCACGACAACCCGTTGCCGTTTTGTCACAAATGACCGAACCACGATCTTCCATCGTCTGGATCACGGTGCGTGCGGGTGTGGTGGCGACCCTTCGAAAGTATGAACGCCACCAAAATATGGTAAGCCTTATCGATAGGTGAACGAATCTCCCCGTTTCACTTTTTAGTACGCAACCCCAACAATTAGTATTACATTTTTTTTCAGTTTAAGAACAAGAAAAAATTTACAAAAATTGTTTCTCAAATAATTTAATGTGAACTATAAATTAATAAAAAAGGAGATTGTTTCAATACTGGCAAGTAGGTTGGTAATAACAAAGAATAAAAATTTTAATTTGTGGGAAATAAAAATTTCTCGTCAATTACTGAGCTTTATTTTCACCTCAGTGATGTGCCTAATACGTATAACACTAAGTATAATACCTATAAATACTTAAACTTTTAACTGATTGAGATTATTAAAAAATTAGGTAATAAAATAGAATAAAAGAAAATAAATAAAATGAATTTAGAGCTTAAACTGTAATAACTTTTGATCGGAACTAAAAATGATACTTCAGCCGGTTCGAATACGGAAACATTATTACGATTTTTACTTCATATTAACATTTCCTAGACTAGAATCCAACAATCTCACTAAACAATTCAATCTATAGTAGCGAAGGATAGTGTTTGCATGTTCAGGGAGTAGGGGAAAAATGTATGTTCTCCACCACTCCCCCCC
>MQRK01075846.1:0-11854 GCA_001938485.1 Girardia tigrina
TACTTTTCGAACGACTTTATATGGCCCGTCGTATCTCCCTTGATCTTTTGTTCTAGATTCTACTTTTACCAATACATCATCTCCTGGGAAGAATTGTCTTCGCGTGATAGGCTCCTGGTGTCGCTCATATTGAAATGTCTTGCTATTTTTCCACCCCATTTCTCCCTGCTAATGCGTCTTCTGAAAATGATTTCAGTTGGACTCATCCCGATAGTCGTCTGTAATGTGGCATTTAATGAGAACTCGATCTCCGGTAGAATCTCTGCCCAGTCTGAACTTCTTCTTTCATACAATGTTGCATTTATCAATTTTCTCACTGTACGGAATTGTCGTAAATAAATTAATAATGTAAAAATTGTCGTAATTCTGAATCTGTCTTTCTTCGTATTTATTCAGTCCTTCATATAATGCATAAATCGCTAAAAAAGGCTTTTTAAATTGATGAAGATGAATCTCCAGTGGATTCGAAAGGAAAGAAAGTCAAGTCAATCAATACCAAATCAGTCAATGCGATGAAAAGTATTGAGAAGGTATGATTACCAGTACTTAAAAACAGGGTTTACATGGAATGAAAATGAAAAAAGATCCGAGACTACGATGCGTGATTTGTTATGAAGAACTTGCTAACGAGGACATCCGTTCGAACAAAATGCTTCGCCATATTGAGACTAAGTATTCTGAGTTGAAAGGGAAACCTCTGGATTTTTTGAGAGAATGTTAGCCAAGTTAAAGTCAGGACAGAACGTCATGCAAGTTTCACCAATGTAAATGAAAAATCTTTGTAAAGTCTTAATTAGTTTGAGAAACGCGAAAGCTGGTAAAACACACACAATAAGTAAAACTTTAGTTCTTCAAGCTTTAAAAGATACAATTAAAGATTTTTTTAGCTATAAGAGTGAACAAGAAATTCAATCAATTCTTGTATCTAATATCACGGTCACTTGTATGATCGATGAAATGTTTCAATGGGTAGAAAATCGAGTTATTGAACGAGTTTTTGCAAGTCCGTTTTTTACAACTCGATGAATCTATTGACGTACAAGGTCTATGTCAATTTGTTGTTTTTGTACGTTAAGGAATTTTGGAATTCCGAACCTCATGTTGTTGTGTGAACCAATCAGTCAAAGCACCAGCGATGAAATTTTTAATACTATTGATACTTACATCAGAACAAAAGGTCTTTATTGGCATAAATTCATAGGAATATGTACGAACAGCGCATTGGCTATGTGTGGTACAAGCAGTGGTGTGGTGACCAGAATACTTGAAATTAATCACAATGTATCATGGATCCACTGCAACCTTCACAGGGCAGCTTTAGTATCAAAATATATATCTGATGATTTTAAAAATGTTTTGAAGATTGCCGTCAAAATAGTAAATTTCATCAAGTCAAAGCCTTGAATTAAAAAATCACTCTTATTTCAGAAGTTGTGCGAAGAGATGGTGGCAGTGCAAGAGCGAGCGCAGCTTGGTGGCCGCGGCGTCCTGGCGCTGGGGGTGGACTGTGAGACGCGGGGGGCTTAAATATCGAAGCTCACTTATTTCAGATTTCACGATTGTCGTTTCCGACTGGTTTCGCACATCTCTCTCTTGCTGATCGAATTTGATTCTCCAATTCCTCGTCCAAAAGGTTCCGGATTGCATCGCGTTTTTAGCTGGCATAAATATTCTGGCATTTTTAGCACGAGTCTTTTCATCGGGCACGCCATTAATGATAGCGGATTTGATTTCTAAGGTGACATCGAATTTTAGATCCTCGGTGAATTTATCATGAGCTGTTATGGCCTTAACATGTTGCAGAACGTCTTTTGATCGGTTTTTGGAATTGGAAGTATTTGATCGAAATAGTGTTTCCCGAAGTTTAGGTATTATTCTCACCGGAGCCAATTGCTCACCTCTAATTAATTGCTTTACGCCAGACACCTTTTGAATTAACCATCCATTATACATTGATGATGAGAATTTGTCGATTTCAATTTCAACGATAATTTCATTAACTTCAAGATTTAAGTCGACGGATTCACCGAGTCTTCCGAACACTTGTATCGGTTTTCCAGACGATGGCGACTTGCAACTGATGTCGTCGATTCCCATCTCCAACATATCACTCGTCGAACTGCGTCTTTTCAAATTTTTCATCACTTAAAAAAAAAGAAAAATGGCCGATTTTCACAACACAAAACTCCTTTTGCGCAAAACAATTTTATTTGATTGAATTATTCGATTAAAACAAATCGAATATTAACACCGAATATTTTTCGGAAAACCAATAACATAATAAAAAATCATTTTCATCAAAATTAAAGTTACTCCCAGATTGGCCAATCGTGGATCGTCTATTTATAGACGACCGAATTTCGAGTCAAAGGTTTTCCAAATTTTCTGACGATTTTCGAATTGTAAATCGAGTTTCTGCATTTTTTTCACTCAACGGAATCGATTGAACAGATTTATCAATTTTCGTATCAGACTCCATTTATCGAGTGTTCTCTATTTCTGAAATCATCTTTAACACATTGACTGCTGTTGACATCATGCACCGAACGTCTGCTACGCGGGCTACGCGTGGGACAAAAAAGTTTACTGCCGCGCGGCAGGCATATCTCATGCGCGTACGAGATATCTCGTACTTAGCGTCTTAGTAATGTAAGCCAAAGTATGAGATATCTCGTACTTAGCGTCTAACTAATGAATATTGAAGTACGAGATATCTCGTACTCAGCATTCAATGTGTTAATAGACATAATAGAAAATTACTTTCTGGTTTTTGAATTAACAAATTCAAATGATGATAGAAGTCGGATTTATAATCCAATTGTAATATTCTCAATAATTCCTAGGAATTATAAAATTTCTCCCGACTCACTACGACCTCGGGAGCAAAAACACTCTTTGTATACTGTAACTTCGGTTTACTTAAATATTCGTAAATGATACTAATCGAAGCGTGATAAAATAAATCAATATTTTTCGTATCATTTTCGTCTTTACGTCGGTTTAAATTGAAAACGGATTCTTTGGCAGATATTTCCAATATATGATTCTGTCTGATTTGAGTTTTCAATTTATCTACTAAAACTTTTTCTTTCATTATTCCAAACAATTGACTTTTTAAATCGACAGCGACGCTTTTTCCACTTGATTGAATGGAATAAGTAAAATCGGAATCATAAGACGAACGAGTACTCATCGTTTCAAGTTAAAATTTTYAATTTATTGCGCTATAGAAACGAATTCAAATATGTTATGTTATAATTACAAATTTAAACAAATCGCTATTTTCATCTGAATTTTATTTTCAGTTTTTTTTATTTATATTTTCATCCTCGTTGAGTTTGAACATCAATTTTTTTTGATTTTGTATTTGACACAATCGATTGATTTCACACTCCACTGATTCATTCTCTTAACCGAGCCTCATTTTACAATCAAACAGATGGGAAGCAATCCTAAATCTCCTCTGTGCACTGAAATGGCTCTCTAGAGGCAAAATGCTAACTAAACTTGCAGAACTTCGCGAAGAAGTTGCTAAATTTCTGGAAGGTAAATGTGATTTTGCACAATACTTGTGCGTCGAAGTATTTATTCTAAGTCTCGCGTATTTAGAGTATTAAATTTTTTCGAAATTAAACGATCTGAATTTGTATTTAGAAGGAACAGAAGGCAACCTGTTCGCAGTTCATGACGAAATTTAAGCTTTTATGAAAAAACTTATTCTGATGAAAATCTGTATTGAATACTGTGCTGAGGAAAATGATTAATAATTAAAATAGTTGTTTTAATTAACAGAAAAAAGTGCAGACAATTGAAAATTGGAATATTTGTGCGAAAGTATAATTTATTTGTCTTGAACGTTTTATTTGATTGTCTTTTATCACAAGCTATCGCGGCAGTCGGAGATGATTAAATTGGGAGATGTAATCAGTCGATATGATGGGGTGGGCGATTTCGGGGAATGGATCCCTAATTTGAGTTAGGCGCCCGGCTTCAAGGAGTGGAGAATTTAGAATCGGTGATGCCGCTTTTCTTATCTGGGGCAGCTTTTGCGGTGTACGATGGATTGGCAGATGGGACAAAACGATAATATTCGGAGCTGATGCTGGCGTTAAAAAAGCATTCTACATCGATCGGGCGACATCATTCAGTGCATTATGCAGCCGGAAATTATAAGAAAATGAGTCGGTTGATGTTTTTGTGGCCGATGTGAAAAAACAGGTACGTGTTATTGATTATGATGCATGTGAGGAATGGGTGAAGAGCGCAGTTATAGTGGGTTTGCCTGTCTCGGTTCAGCAGTAAATTAAGTTGGTCTGCTCGTTGAATGACCGGCCGTTAGCGGATATTATTGTGATTGCACGCACGTAAGTTACATCAGAGATGTGTATGATTGTACATGATCGAATACGGAAGTGTCATATTGATTCTGAAAATGGGTGGGGAATAAGAGAAAGTTGGCTAACGGGACACGGGTAGAGAGAAGATAGTTTAGGTGTAATAAATTGGGGCACATAGCCAGATTTTGAGAGTCTAAGAGATGATATATTTGTAATGACGAGAATCATGAGGCGAATCATTGTCCGTAGAAGCGTGAGAAGTTAACAAAAAATGAGTAGTGGAAAGACAAGTATTTCCATACAAATATGCGTGGTTACCGGGTTTTTATGTGAAAATGTACGATCGAATGTTGCAAATGTGTGTTGACTCGTATAGAAGTAGGGCGATCACGGTTCGACGGAGAATGAAGCGTTGTGCCCTGAAGAGGGCCAACGTGACTATTGTGATGTTAAAGGGAGAGAGTCTTCAAGGTATGGAGACTTGTGATGTAAGCATCAGTGTGACGGGGGATACGATATCGTTAAATTGTGTGATGGTGGAAGAGTTACCAGGGTGTGAATTGCTCATCGGTCTTGATGGTATAAAGAAATTGCGGGGAGTGCATATTGCAGCGAACGGAGATGTAGCGTTCGGGGTTGAAATGAAATCGTTGGAAGCGGTGAATGTGTGCAATGTCGGAATCGCTACAGGAGGTGACAGAGGAGCCGGTATAAAGATGATTGATGACAAGGACTGTAAAGTGAATGCGAACATAGAGACACTGACCCCTAAGATTACGGATAAGGATTTTGATGCGTGGTTCGATTGCAAGAAATGGGTTGTTAATTACCGACTGATTGAACCAAGTGAACGAATCGTATTAAAGAACAGCATATACTTGTATCCAGTAAGATATGACATTCAGGGTGAGTTTGATACAGAAATCGAGCGGTGGATTCAGAAAGGGTGGTTGCAAGAGTACCAGTTTCATAACAAGGGGATTATTCCATTAATGGCCGTCGTGCAACCCAGTAAAGGCAAGGTGAGGTCAGTGCTAGACTTTAGAGAACTGAATGAGTTCGTAGCAAGTCATTCTTCGGAAAGTGATATTTGTGCCGAAACGCTCAGAAGATGGCGCCAGATGGGAACGGACCTTCGTGTTATCGATTTGATAACCGCATACATGCAACTGCACGTATCGCGCGAATTGTAGAAGTTCCAGGTGGTTTGGTTTAGAGATAAGTCGTATGTGTTTACCCGTCTTGGTTTTGGGTTAAACGTGGCACCGAAAATTATGGCGGCGGTCATTAAATTCGTGTTATCGAGTAACTTTATCTTTAAAGACGCCACTGATTCTTGTGTGGATGATATCATTGTGGACTTGAGTAATGTTGATATTCAGGAGGTGTTGAAGATACTCAATGATTTTGGGTTTCAGGCCAAGCCAGCTGAGCCATTATGCGAGGGACGAGTGTTGGGATTTAAGATGATCGAAGAAAATGAGGTTACAAAATGGAAGCGGGACAACACTCTTCAAGAAGTGAGCCATGAGATGACGAAGAGAGAGGTGTTTTCGTGGTGTGGGCAAGCAACTGAGCAATTTCCCATTGTCGGGTGGTTACGACCTGCGTGAAGTTTATTGAAACGACTTGTGAGAGAATTGAAATGGGATGAGAAAATAGACGGGAAAAGTACGGAAAGGATAATGAATATCAAGAAGCGTATAGATGAATGTGATCCCGTGGGAGGAGTGTGGAGTGTCCCGAAGTAGAAAACAGGTTGTGTATAGTGCGATGTAAGTAGTCTCACCATTGATGTGTGTTTGGAAGTGGATTACATCATCGTTGAAGATAATTGTTGACTGAGGAAGAAAGATGATGCATGTCACATTACCTTGGTAGAACTGGAAGCGGTGTTGAAAGGAGTCAACATGGCGCTGGCATGGGGGATAACTGAAGTAGAGATAATGTGTGATTCAGCAAGGGTATGTGTCTGGGTACATTCAATTACGTCAGGAGATAAACGGGCACAGATGCATGGATGGTCGGAGATGTAGGTTAGGAGACGATTATTTTTATTAGCCCAATTAGTTAGGGAATGTAATGCAACATTGACGATCTCCTTGGTGAAATCTATGGAGAACAAATCAGATGTGTTGACTAGAGTTCCTGCGAGTTGTTTTAAGCAAGTAATATGTTTGATGACTGTCAGCCCTGGGATGGTGCCGACTATTGACGAGGTAAGAGCTGTTCATTTGGTACACCATTTTGGCGAATAGGACATTGTTTCCAGTTAAAAATATTTATGGAACTGTAGATGAAAATGTAGTTACCGAAGTGATAGCAAATTGTAGTTGCTGTTTGTCAATTGATCCATGTGCGGTACGGTGGAAGAAGGACAATTTAGACAATTGGCAACGTCTGGCGTGTGATATTGCGCATTTTGGCTGAGAACAAGTGTTGATTGCGGTCCGAGTCGTTTTGCGATCTGGAAACGGTATAAAAACGAAAGCCCAGAAAGCCTTGTGGAGAAGTTAATGGAATTATTCATGGAGAGAGGACCTCCAGACGAACTATTATGTGATAATGGGAAGAGTTTCCGGTCAGAGCTACTGCAAAATATGTGTCAAGCATGAAATGTAAGTGTGAAGCATGTCGCCCGGCGGGAAACGGCATCGTTGAGAGGAACCACCAAAATATTAAAAGGATGGCTACACGATCCTGGGAGATGTGTTAGATATGGTATACTATTTTAATTTTACCCCAAAAACAGGTTTAAGCGGTGATTTAACGCCAAGCAATGGAATCTTCTCGTATGAGTAGCGATTGCCAATGAGAAAGCCTGTGATCGAACAACGGCATTAGTGGAATTTACACTGGGTGAGCAAGTGTATGTGAAGCCGGGCGGTGCACGGTGCACGATAAGGTGAGCTAAAGGAGTGGTGTCTGGAATCAATTCTGAAACGTCTGTCGAGGTGGACGGAATTCTTTGGCACGTGGCAAATTTGAGACGTGTGCCAGCAATATCAGAACCAATTGACATGAATCAGGTTGGAATCGATGGAGAAGGCCCACAGCAAGAGCAAAATGGGGAGTAGAATGGAGAGGAGGTGGAATTGACAGTTTTTGATGCGGCGACAAACAGACTGAGGAGGGTTCGTCGCGCTCCTGTATGGTTTGAAGATTTTGCAATGGATGATGATGACATCAGGGCGCGTGTGGTGAGGAAAACGACTGATAATTAAAACAGCTGTTTTAATTAAAAGAAAAAGGTGCACACAATTGGAAACTGGAATATTTGTGCGAAAATATAATTTATTTGTCTTGATATAATTTATTTTATTTGATTGTCTTTTATCACAAATACCGAAATCATGACCGTTTTGAAACATTACAAACATTTGTAATGGAAAATGAAGCAGAAGTTGATGATGGAATAATCATCGAGATATCTGAAAACTTGAATAAGCAAAAAAGCAGTTTTGAATTCTATTTTCATGAAAAGATGAATACTATGCAGCAGAAAGATGGATAATGAACCCCTTCCATTCCGCTATGGTGACTGTGATATCAAGAAAAGATAACGAAGAACTTATTGATTTATCAGAAGACTCGTCCTTCGAAATGAATTTCAGCACCAGAAAATTGGTACAGTTCTGGGTGTCTCTACCGAAGTGCTTCTCCATTTTGCGTCATCTTATAAATGTGAGGCTGGATTTTCGGCAATGGTTTCAATTAAAAGCAAATATCGGAATAAGCTGCAACCCTCTCTGAAATTATCGCACATTGAAGTTCATGTGGAGTCCATTATGGAACGATGCAAGAAACAGGCTCATCCTTCTCATTGGCGTCAATGAAAATGTAATTTAAAATAAATTTATTTCTTTCATTAATGTTTTTACACAGTAAGATTATGTGGGTCGCGTTTCTAAAATGTTTGGGAACCACTGAACTAGATCATAATACAAACTCAAAGAAGTTGAAATTATTTGGCGAAAATTCTTTAAAATATGCCAAGATTTAAATGTAACTTAAATTCCAAGTTGTATGATCAAAAGACTTAAAAGAAAATTAACTTTTTAACAGATTTATTTATTAAAAGTTTAGTCAACTGAATTAAAAATTTAAGAAGTTAAATATTAAATTGAGCATCTCAAACATTTTTCAATCCAATTTAATTCAAAATTAAACATACAGAACATCATATTCGAAAATATTCCTTAAAATTGTTAAGACACTGTGATTGCAATGTTTAAAATTGGATTTGTACAGAAAAATGATGCCCATATCATATTAATATCATAATATTGAGCGCTAAATTAATTAAATTAGTCATAATTAAAATCAATAAAGTATGAATATATAATATCATACTTATTTCATAAATTCTGCTTTTATAGATATTAAGACTCCCCAGTGATTCACAGCGTCATTTTGGATAGATATCAGGTTTATTTACAAAGATAATTAAAAATTTAATATTCATATATTTAAAAATACAAAGTCCAGTATTTTTCTTTCGACGACAGTTTTAATCGATTTTTTATTTGCATTTGTTAAAAGTAAATGTTTAATTTTAACGTTTTAACAAAATATATTTTTATTTACTTCAGTTTTCTCCAAAGGATAGACATAAATTTGATCTTTGATAGCCGTTAATTGTCTATATAATTGTTAATTTTCAGTTAATCTATGCAGAAACATAACACAATATATATGTAGTAACATCTAAAGGTCCGTAGACTACTAGATTAATTAAAAATGTATGAACCTGAATTGTTTGTGCAAAAGAAGTATAGATACATATGTAGCAATTGTGGAATTTATTTTAACTTTTGACTATGTAGTTAGACAACTTAACATGATAACTGACATTGAAAACCTCAGTGTATTCGTTTCAAAAGAAAATTGAACCTGATTAAATAATGCTGCAACTAAGCAAGGAATACGATGAAAGGGCCCCTCTTGATCTATAATATAAAAATGGATAAAATAATGTAATTTCACCAGAAAGAAAGTGCACAATGAAGAAATGAGCGGGATACCACGTGAATGTGGTGGAGGAAAATAGGGAAAATTCAAGAATGTCGAGCGAAAAGAACGAAAAGCTTCTAAAGAGCAACTTGCAGATGTCTTAAACGTCAGTTATGAAACATGGCATAATATTTCATGGGAATAAGAAAGTTATCTCATGGTTTGTGCTCTTCCTCTTAAAGTGGACATGTATGTGAGGCAACCTCAATGCTGTCAAGAGAACCTCAACATTCAAGCTAAATTTTTGCTCAATTCCTGAATAATATCTGAGGTCAATAAGCTATTTTCTTCTACATCCCAGTAGTCAGAAAATCGTCAAAAGAATGAAAACTCGCAGAAGTGAACTCTCGAAAATTACGAGTGGATTCTATAGATGATGTTGACCATTGTTTTGGATTTGCATGGACCTCCCTTAAAGGTTTTAAGACTCTAGACTTTTTCGAGTATCCACCAAAACTAAAGACTATCTAAAAACCATAAATAGACCCGAAACGATGTTGGATTATTTCGGTCTCCGAGATCTTTTCGACTTCCTGTAAGTAATTACTACTCATGGATAGTATTTCCGTGGTTCTACATGCTTTTGACTGTATTTATGGACTTAATATAGCCGCAAAAGGGACATCTTAACTCTCCCATGGCAGATAAGTCTGTGATCCTAAAAGCAGGTGTCTTTCTTCTGCACTGATCATTCCTTACACCACCGTCGAAATAGTTTGAGGTTCTGTTGCTAAATGACTTTGAGTTTATGGAAAATCTTTGGTCTTTCGATCAGCTTCCTCTATTGTGTCATACATCTGGTTGATGTACTCTAATTCATTTTATGAGATTCTGACAATTTCGGCTCCGTTCAGTTTGTGATCCTTATTAAGATGTCTTGTTAGCCACCTATTTATTTTATGTCTTTTTACAGCTGGTACATTTGAAAGGTTGTGCTTCTTCTTTAGTATTCATCGTTGTTGTTGTTTCTGTTAGGGTGAGAGGGACCACCGTTTCATGGTCTTTTGTTGCATGTCTTTTGAGCTCCTTTTGCTAGGCGAACTTCTTGTAACGGGCCTTATCTGGTAAGGCAATTCACATACGTCTCACAATATATAGCTGCTTCTCTGTGATTGAGAGATTGATATGCAATAATTTTGTTTCTGTATTAAAAGAGAGCAAAGATTAACGTCATGCGAATGCTTTTGATAAATACAAAGAGCAATTTTTACAAGTAAATGTATTGAAAAGAAAACTTTCTGAACAACATAAGATATTTACTAAAGCGGCTCAAGAGTATTCATACTATATAAATGCTAGTTATACAGTTGCCATCAAAAAATTCAAAGCCATATTCTGACGATGAAATAGTTAATGAATGTTTGGAGCGTTTAGTGGAAATTCTATGCCCAGAAAGTACTATTACTAAACGTGTCGAGGACATTGGAAAACATATTAAAAGCAATTCGAAAAATCGATCATCGAAGTTTATATTTTATGCTCTACCATTGAATTAAAGCACAGATCTAACATATACTACCCCAGTGGCGATTTTTATCATGTTTGTTGATGTCCATTTCAACATAATAAAATAATAAGTGGTATTGCTTTCGCTTTAGGACACTACCTGTTCATGAGATATATTAGAAGCTGTTACATTGACATTGAATCGCTTTTCGTTATAAATCGAATATCTATCTGGTTTAACAACATATTGTGCTCCAGCAATGGTTGGAAAACATGAAGGTTTAGTAAAATTGATTGAAAATGAGGCTTGAAAAGTTGGTAATGCTTCGATGTAAAATTTTCATTACATTATTAATCAGGAAAATTTATGTGCAAAGTCCCTTAAAATATATCATGTCACGAAGGTGGATATCAAATCAGTGAAGTTTCTGAAGTCGAAATGTAGAAAGGAGTGTTTGGTTTGAATGAAGAAATACAATAATTCTTTGAATGCAAGTCAAAAAGTATTCCTCAATTTAAAGACAAGGAGTGGGTTGGCCATTTTGCATTTCTGGTCGATTTAGTTAACCATCTAGATGTGGTTTATACTCGTCTACAAGGGAATGATATTCTAATTAATAACATTTAGATATTATTTCCGTATTCCAAATGAAACTTGGATTTTGAGAACAACAGTTAAGAAAAAGTATCTTCACTCACTTTCCTATATAGTCGTAGCAGCCAGACATCACACAAAAATTGACTGAGAAATACGCTTCGTTAATATCTTACTTGAACTTTGAATTTAAAAACCGACTTCGATATTTTAAAAAGCATCGAGGATTTTTTGCTGCACTTGCAACACCATTCAGCGTAGACGTTAATTCATTGCCAGGAATTTTACAAACGAACATTGTAAATTTGTGCTTGATACTGTGTTAAAGGAAAAATTTAATCAGGTTAGTTTGGAAGAGTTTTATAAAACATATTTGGTTAAGAAGAAATATCCTGCATTTTACAAACATGGATTGTTGATGATTTTGCTACTTGGGAACTGTTAAGAGAACTTACACATTTGA
>MQRK01076049.1:0-15875 GCA_001938485.1 Girardia tigrina
TATATATATATATATATATATATATATATATATGTTGTGTGTGTGTGTACCAATAGAATTTAGAAACCTATTTGTGAAGGCCTTTTATTCAATCATTTTTCTCCAAACTTTGCATACTTACTCATTCTCGATGATAATGTGAAAATTTGATCAAAAAAACTTTCAAGGTCTCAGAATTGGAACAAAACCGTCCCATCGGAGTTACTGAACAATATTAGCATAAAAAGATCTAATTATAAATTATAAGTAGTTATTATGCAAAAAAAAATAAATTGACAAATAAATAATCCAGTAAACCGATTTAAAGTAACTAGTAAATCAAAAAAATATTTTTATATTCATGCTTTATTTGGGCGTAACTATGCTTAACCAAAAGAATTTCTTTTGTTATCTTCTGTAGAAGGGAAAATTACTCTTAGATTTTATAATAAATTTAAATTGCTATTAGTAACTATTTAAATTTTTATTAGAAGGGAAAATTTCAAACAAAAGAAATTTTTACAACTCCATTTTACAATTAAATAGTTACTAATAACAATAAATTTATTATAAAGAATGGAAGGAAAATAGCCAAAAAATTCTACTTGATACAATTTCAACGTTGTGGATAATCGTAATACGTTTTTTGCACAAATTTTTTTTGGATTTACTAGTTTGATAGAATTTCCACATAATCATTTATTGTCATCGAAAATGAGTAAGTGTGCAAAGTTTGGAGAAAATTGATTGAATAAAAAGCCTTCAAAAATATGTTTCTAAATTGCATGGATACATATACCATGCTGGACATAATCTTACGGCTTTTGGAAAAAGAATTGCTTTGGTGAAAGACAGATAAAGACTCACATTTGATGTTATAATTTTTGAACAAAATAGTGGATATACAACAATAAACAACAATTCCAACCTTTAACATATTAATATTTTGTAGGGCCACCTTTGGCAGCAATCTCAGTCGCTAAACGATTAGGCATGGAATTCAGCAGTACCAGACAATACTCAGGTGTGATTTCGCTGTACCATACTTCAGTGATTTTTTTCTTTCCAATCGTTCCTAGATGTCGCTCGCAAAGCAGATACCTTCTTTTTAAGTATCTCACAGGGGTCAAGCACCTCCACCTGGTTTTGTTGTAGTCATTCACGCATACACTTTGAAATTTATCACATTGACACCTCGGCATAGCTACCAACAACTTCTCTTGTAACAATCCAAAATATACTTGTACAGTTATTGTTGAATTTTCTAGCATAAACCACAGTGATCCACTACCAGCAGCCGAAATAGTCTCCCATATCATTGTCGATGGTGAGTTCTTAACGCGCGGGAGGGTATATCTTTGATTATATCTCTTGCCAATTGGCGGACGGAAATGGGTGGAGAAACTGTAAAACTGCTTAACCAGTGTTTCGTCTGTGAAAAGGATTGAGTACCATTGCTTAGCAAACACCTGCCTATCCCTAATGTTCTTGGGGGATAATAGTGTAGTTCATACTTGACGGTAGGCAAGCAATGAAAAATCCACTTGTAATATTTGCCTCACTGTTCTGGCACTTACAGGCAACTGTAATTGGGAGGCAATAAATGATAATGAAGCAGTGGGATCAGTTGTTGCTAGCCGCCGCATCATTCAATCAGTTGTTTGTGATGTTGAACGTTTTCTGTCAGTTCGTTTTCTTGCAGCGTAGGAACATGTAGAACGATGACGTACCAAACACTATTGTACCGTAGATTCAGCAACACTTAATCCCAATGCTATAACTTTGTGAGTATGACTATCTTCCTTTGAAACCACCATATGTGACACTGTCGTAGGTATAATATCTTTTCTATGTCCCATGCTTAACAAACTAAAGAAAGAAAAATGAATAATTTCTACACACATAAACTGATATAAATAGATAAATTGCACATATACACACACTAAACAGTTATAGACGCATATTATGATGCACCGCAATGAACACCATCGTATGAGTCATATTACCAGAGAAACATGACTGAAACAAGACAAAACCGCAGTATTATGGTCAGTATGACATATATATGTAAAAAGCAAACTAATATAAAGCATTAAACTATGCTATTTTTATTTATTTTAATCTCTCATCCATAGATGAATTTCAAGAATTACAAAAATAATAAATATAAAGAATATATATATTAAAATAAATCCGTTAAAAATCATTCAATAAATTATTTTGAAGCTTAATGTTTTATAAAAGTCTATCACAATAATTTAATCAAACCGTATCCAATAACTGGCATGCATCCCTTAAATCTTTGTAATGGTTGTAATGTAATGATCGTAGATGATTTCGTATCGCTCCCATAACAGCTCTCCTTCTATTTGGACCCGTATTGAAATAATAAGGAATTCTACCATGTAACAGATCTTCGACTTTATATAAATCCGGTTTGGACTTAGAGCCATAAACATGATTAGGTCCGACTAGCATTGTGTCTTTTATTCTGTACACAAAAATCAGTGGAGTATGAACGAAAATGGAATACATACGGATCGAGAGGTAAGCCGAGCTGATGTGTATATTTCTCTCGAAAATCATCTAGTCGCTTATCAACAAAAGGAGTCTTCTTTTCCATTTCAGAATCCGTATGCCATCTCATACAGGCCTTTGCTAACAGACCTTCTCGATTACACGGGGTAGGAATTCCAAAATAGTCAACCTTTTGGAATCTGAATTGTGAAATAAAATTCTTTTCAATAATTTATTATTTATTTTTCTTGAAAAACTTTTTGAATGAGGACTTTAAAATTAAACAAAATACATTCTCCTTGGTTCCTCTTTACTTTCACATTCATTGTATTTATTAAGGAATGAATTATATGGCTACACTTCCGTCTCACCTCAACTGCTGTATATGATGCCTCACACAAACAAACTACCACTTTTCATCATGAATTTCAAAATCTTTCGTCACATTAATACTTTTTGTACACACTTCAGTTTGGAAAAAAATTCTCATCACAAGTGGAAATCCTGGTAGAAAATTATTATTCTGAAATCGTAGTTAAATTGGACAAGATTATTGGGTGGGAGCAGTAAAAATCTATTCGCCTAAGCAAATCAAACTCATGAAGACTTAATGAAGCTGCTTGTTGAGCCTTCAATGCGCCGTATAAAGCACATATTAAAAGTTTATTATGACCGATAGAGTAGAAACTTGGTCAAAATGCCCTTAATGTGTGAAAAGAATTTTACTGAGAGAATTTGTTTTTCCAATGGATCTTACGAACTGGATAGAAGAATAATTAAATACTGTTATGTTTTAATACGAGAAAACATTTTCCTAGTCCAAGATCATAATCAATATTATTATATCCTCGCTATTAATAATTTCAGAATAGTTTTACTATTCCCGTGGTCAAAAGTACACCGATAAAGATGGTCTGGCGTGCCTTTTTTGCAGTATATATAGTAGGCCCTTCTACAATAACATTTATACGGTTTGAAAGTACTCTAGAGAGACGGGTTTCATTACTACTGTGAATCCAAGTCTGTGAAAAAGTGGTTGAACGACAACAAAATTCTGTTTCTTTCAAATTGGTCAGTGAAAATGAGAAAATAGTTTTAAATATACTTGTAAGGTATGAATGAAATTAATAATGTTTGTATGAAATGTTTAATGTATAATAAATGTATACTTGCATGAGGTGAATTAAATTGTAAACTCTACCAAACAATATATTTTTGGAAACTAACCCTAAATTAAATTAATTAATTTAATAGAAAAAATATTAATTGTTTGATAGTGTTCGCATTTTAATTCACATCATACAAACATACATTTACATTAAGCATTTCATACAAACATAAATATTTTCAGTCATGTATTACAGTACTAATAGAACGATCAATATGAAAATTCAGCCACCAAAAATAAATTCGTGTGAAAAAAGGAAAAACACAAATGGATTCTTAGAAAAAAATGTTGAATATTCACAGATACTACTATTATAAGAGTGAATGAAGCTCTATAGAGTTTTATTTTTATATTTTTCATAATCAGGTGGCATTCGATGAATATTTGTTGCGAAAATATGTGATTTGCGTTTCATAAATTGGACAGAAACTAATTCAGAAACATAATTTATTTGGAATACAATACAAGAACAATACAAATGATGACATAAATTTCTCCAAAAAACTAATATTATGAAGAAAAACGAATTATATTTGGAAGAATAATAAAGAAGAATTCAGAAATGATAAGGAGATCACAACAACAAGCTATAAAGACAAGAAGAATTTGCTAAGTTGGAGAAGGAACTAGTAAATCAAAAAATTAAATTCTTTATATCCATTTTTTATGCAGACAGAACTCTACTTTGCCAACAAAGTTTTAATTAAAAAAATTATTTTAAAAAAGCACAATAAAAAATTAAAAAATAATATAAACTACTTATAATCTATAAGTAGATCTTTTTTCAATTAACATTGTTTAGGAGTTCTGATAAGACCGTTTTTTCCCAATTCTGAGACCTTAACCCTTGAATGCATCTTGTATCAAAAATGATACAACAAACGTTTGAAAGTGCCATGCATCCAGTTTGTGTAAATAATTGCTGTCCTTTGTAAATAAATTATCTTTGTACATTTTTGTCTATGACGATTATAATAAAAAAATCGATTTTTTAATTTCTTTCCCAATCTCAAATACATCAAATCTAAACAGAAAAAAATATTTCATGAAAAAATAAAAAATCATGCATTTAAGGGTTAAAAAGTTTTTTCGATCAAATTTTCACATAATCATTTATTATCATCGAGAATGAGTAACTGTGCAAAGTTTGGATAAAATTGATTGAGTAAAAAGCCTTCAAAAATAGGTTTCTAAATTCCATTGATTAATATATACCTATATAGAAAGTAAGCTAATAAAAAAATGGAAAAAAGAAAGTATGTATGACAACAGAAGACGACTGGTGCATGGATTTGAATAGTAAACTAAACGAAGACACAAAACAAGTTATGAAACAGAAGTTATTCATTTCTATAATCACAATTAGTAATCTCTATAATCACATGAAAATATGAAGAAAGAGCAACAGAAAATGTAACCCTTTCGGCCCTGAATACAAATATCCTATAATTTTGTGGTACATACATGTACCATTAGTACCTAAATGGTTAATACAAACGCAAAAATAAACAAGATATTCATTTTATTTCAATAAGAGCTCAAAATTTCTCGTTTTTTCAAGCAAAATTCGCACATGATTGTAAAATCATTGTTGAGTACTTCTGAATTTCAAACACTAATATCTCAACAATTTCATCATTAGATGGTTCAGAACGTTGAATTCATAAACTATGATACCTGAATTTATTTATACTAAACACACATAAATCGGGTGGCAACTGAGGAGAATAAGAGACTAAAAACTTATGTAATATTATAATTAATCTTAACGTATCCCACGATTGTCTTGTTTTTGTTGTCCATAATTAAGATACTCTGTGGATAGATCATAAAATAAGGTAGCAGTTTTGTAATATTAAGGTTTAAAAAGCTCTTGCCATTTAATGTCCTGACTTAACATTCATACTAAACTATAATACGAACATAAATCTCTTTGTTGACAGGAACGGTCAGATACGTATTATTATTCTGAGCAGTAGTCAATGGCCGCAGTTGGGTACGCCGGATCTCGTCCGATCTCCAAAGTTAAGCAACTAACAACCACGTTAGTACTTATATGGGTCACCGATAGGGGAATTGCGGAGCATTAAGAACGCATTAAATTGAATATTTTTTGCCAGTTCTCGTTTTTGAATTATGATTGATTTCTTCGATCCAGAATTATTGAAAATAATAAAACATCCCCAATTTTTAAATATCTTAGAGAAAAGAATTTCTAAAAAATTTGAAAAGAAAATGGATTCCGATTATCTCGACGAATTTAATTGTGAAGACAACACCATTTTCGTTCATAATTATCTGAGTAACATTCATCTCCATTTGAAACAATACCTCCCTTCGGCTTTTTTCCAGTCGCTTAATAGCAGTTGTTGGTGTTAGAGCGGGCGCAGCGCAGTAGCGGCGTCCTGGGGTTGGGAAATCATTGTTTCCCGGACAGGGGAAACGCAACTCAATCTCACCGAATATTTCGAATACATGTTTCGGTTTTCCGAACGATGGCGATTTGCGACCGATATCTTCGACTCTCACTATTTTAAATAACTTCTCGCGCTCTCTAAGAATGATAATGATATCTCGCGTACGCCGATATTCGCGCTGATAATCGATTAGAATTTCACGGTGTCTTTGCATTGTGTGATCATTGGTTGATGAGATTGAGAGAGCTTTGTCTCGACCGTCTGTCTTGTCTTTAGAGTTGTCTGGGTGAAACTGATTCCACATTTTATCATTCAACTCACTCAACCGATCAAGAATCTACACAATATCGATCGACATTGTTTCAAACAGAAATTCATCTTTGAGACTGGCGCTTGAATCAGCACTGGTTTTCATTTCTCCGGTCATAAAAATTATATTTGAAACGAGAAAAAAATGTCGAGAATTTCAAAGAATAAGGATTTGACAATTGAACGCACAATATTTA
The DNA here is from genome assembly GCA_001938485.1 of Girardia tigrina. Lineage (NCBI taxonomy): Eukaryota > Metazoa > Platyhelminthes > Tricladida > Dugesiidae > Girardia > Girardia tigrina. Next base: position 6,588 of record MQRK01076049.1, read on the forward strand.
CAAATTTTTTCCATATTAAATTCGCGCCGATTATATCAACAATGATCAAATAAAACAACCAAAATTATTAATCGTCAATATCGATCAAAATTCAAATACAATTTCTTACTCAACTGATAAAAAAATTATATCTTCAGAACATGCTTTGTCATCAGAATATTTTTTTCATTCAAGAAAAAAAATACCTGCATATAATTTTTACAAAGATTTTTCTTCAACAATATTCTTAGTTCAATTGCATTTATACAAAAAAATAAAAGGATCTTGTTAAAAATATGCCCCCAGGGGCGTGCCTTTTAGTTGTGTAATTTGAGGGGCGTACTTTTCAGTTGTGTAATTTTATGGGCGTACTTTTTAGTTGTGTAATTATATCTCATTATAAATACATCTTATTTATTCTAATGTTCATAAATATTTTTTGGATCATATCACCTAGTACGTATGAAACAATCATAAGAAGACTAATGAATGCTGATTTACAAGACACGATAGCATTTTTAAAAGAAAAGGGATTTTAAAATCATCAATGAAGTGTGGCAGTTGCGGCGAGGTAATGATCTGGACAGCTAAACAAAGTGTTATAGACCAATATGTCTGGAAATGCCAAAATAAGAGGTGTTCAAAATACAAAACAACTTTGTCAATTAGAACTAATTCTTTTTTGGGCATTTCCAGAATCAGTCTTCAAACATGGACAGATTTGCTCTACAGATGGAGCAATGAGGAATCAATTGTGGCGATTCAACGGTCTTTGACTGTATCAACGCCCAACCTTATTAAAATATTCAAAACCATAAGAAAATGCCTTTTTGAATATTTTGAAGCTAATCCTGTAAGACTGGGCGGCGAAAATGTAATCTGTCAAATCGATGAAAGTCTTTTTTGCCACAAACAAAAATATCATCGTGGCAGAATTGCTAACCATCAGGTATTGGTATTTGGTATCGTAGATACATCTTTAACTCCGGTGAGAGGCATAATGCGAGTGGTTCCCAACAGATCTGCGGTTATTTTGAGACCCATTATCTGTGAAGTAATATTTCCGGGTAATATTGTGAAGTAATATTGCCCTTTTCTTTTTCTATTCACAGTGATGAATGGAGAGCATATTCCAATTTAAATGCTCTAGAATATGATCATGGTACAGTTAATCATTCGATTAATTTTGTAGGTCCTAGAACCGGGATTCACACACAAAATGTTGAATCTTATTGGAATAAAAACAAAACACGGTGCAAGAAAATGAATGGAGTCAAAAAAGAATTTTTGCAGGATTACCTTAATGAGTTTATGTGGCGAGACAACATTTCTGGAGATTCTTTTGAAAAATTGATGAGTTTATTGAAAAATTACTTTAATGGTGAATAAATTTCATAATTTTGTATTGTGTTTTTATTGTATTTATTACACGGGGCATATTTTTTAATTGAGTAATTTCAGGGGCATACTTTTAACATGATCCAAATAAAAATGCAAACATTCTTTATAATAAAAAAAGTATATTGAAACATTTACAAATTCAAATTTTGTTCATTTACTAATTTTAACGACAGAAATATCAGTATCTATAAGGACAAAATCTGGATTGAACACTTTGTTATCAAAGGTGATTTCTGATTGTTGAGATTCAATAAATTCTATAAATTCTATAAAACTTGCAATGGAATAATGATCGATAAATCTCTGTTATATGGGCTGTCTAATAAGTTCCCGGAATTGTTTAAAAAAACTGACTTCTATGAAAAATTCCAAACAATTCTATATTATATTTAAACTACATAATTTCCATGATTAATTACAACTAGTTTGCAATGTTCATACAATGATAACAATTCTTGACGAAACTTCTCTTCAGGGAGACCGTGGAGCACCTGCACCGCTCTTCCTTTCACCTCATCACCGTCCACGGATTTCTGCCCTCAAAATGAATGTTTCAGGTGCTTGAACACCCATCGATCGCACTGATTCATGTCAGGGCTATATGGGCTTTGTTTGATGAGTGTCACTCCACGATGATGAAAGAATTCCATTGTTTCTTTTGATGTGTGAGGGCGTGCGTTATCGTATTGCCACAACAATTCCGTGAGCTTTTTGGGATGTCTGCGAACATGTCGCCATTTTTCCCCAGTTGAACGAACAAATTCCACACAACGCTCTGAGTTCACAGTCTCTCCAGGAGAGCAAATGTCAGCACTTATCTTTTGATCACCAGTGAATGCCAGCAAGAGAAGAGTTTTCTTGTTTGTCAGCTTCGGGTGGACAACAGTGAGTTTTAGTTGTGTGGGATGACGCCATACCTGATTTTGCTGTTTCGTCAGTGCTGTTTCATACAGAAACCAACTCTCATCCTCTGTCACCCAATGGTGTAACAGATAATCGATGGAATGGTTTTCAAATAAGGCGATGATGCTTTGTGCACACAAAATCCTGTCCCGTTTGTTTGCTTCTGAGAGGTGATGTGGAATCTATGTCGAACAAATCTTTCGCAATTCAAGCTGATTTGTGAAAATCTGTCTAACAGTATCTTTAGACAGGCCAGTCGATTCACTCACTGCTCTAAGAAATGTCCTTGGTTCTTCATCCACAATCGCTTTGATAATCTGCACATTTTCAGCGGTTGAAGATGTGGTTGAACGGCCGCATCTTGGATCATCAACAAGGGATTGTCTTCCCTCTTTAAATCGTTTGTACCACTCGAATACAGTTGTCTGTAAAGGAACATCCAGGTTATTATCTTGCAGCTGCTTATATATTTCTCATGGTTTACCTCCCCGTGGCATTTCTAAGTAAATGTATGCACGAAAATGTTCTTTCTGTAAATCCATAATGTGTCAACGGTGCACCTTACACTGTGTTAGCAGCAATAAATGGATGTCACAATGAGAAGAGAGTGGATAAGTGTGTGACTCTATGATTGGCCAAAGCAGCTGATTGGTGGTTTCATTCTAGTACAATATTTACGTGTATACATCTATGCATGTGTGTGAGCATGACATATTCCGGGAACTTATTAGACAGCCTAAGTAATTATTTTCTTTTGATAAAAATGATCATTTGTTTGAGACAGAATCGTTATAGATTGCGGAGACCCCTTGTTTTCGAATTGTCCGACTGAAGGGAGCATCTGGGCCCATAGGAACGACCCCTCACACAATCGATGGCAGAATCGATCGTGTTGATTGAATTTTGACAACACCGTATCGGATTCACTTTTAGATGTATTAAAGCTGTTTACTGTGATGGGATTCTCATCGAATTCCGCTGCCTCAAATCGACTCACGAATTTCGGTTTCGACAACTCGACCGACGGGCCGCCATTCGGTGCCGTCATCAGTCGACTTTGGCTCGGTGATGAATCGAAATTAATGTCGCTGTCGAGCAGAATTTCTACGGAAAATCGAACGGTTCTCTTGTTGGTCAAATTCGGGATCGATTCATTTTGTTTCGGATTGCCAGTCGACGGTCGATATTCGGTTTTGAACGCATTTGTCGGTGCAGATTTATCGATCGAGTTCGTTTTGAGATCGAATTGCGATTGTGATTTATCGAAGAGAAACGAAATGTCATTGAGTTCTTTTGCGGGATTTAAGAGCGACTCGATAACCGATTTAGCGAGTTTATTCGAGTTGTTTTTCGTTTTCCCTGAGTCTGTTGATGAGAAATGATCGATGTCTTTATCGAACAATCGATCGTTTATCGTTTTATTTGATTTATTTTCTGAATTGATTTCTAGATAATTCTGATTATCAAATATTGAATCGTTATTAAATTTATCATTATCGGTTTTGAGATCTTTAAAATAATTCTCGATTGCATTTGAGCACTCAAATTCCGGTAAGGATTCAAAATTTGTCAAGTTATCCAAAACAGAACGTTCAGCTACATAATCCGCATTGTTCTCTACATTGATCATTTTCAACAATTAATATATTTTAAAATGACACTATTTGATGGTAAAATATAATTTTCCAAATTCGCAAGGTTTATTTTTCACAACAATACGTTGCCATGCAACATTCAATTTAATACATTTAAACAACAGAATAATTAAACTGGATTTCCTTTTTTTTAATTACAATTCAAAAATTTTTATAAATATATATAATTCTTTTTACCTTTTAATTTAAATTTTAATAAAAATTAAATATATATTTTTTTCCTTCATCAATTCTTAACACCCCTCATTGATAAGGAGGACCTCTATGGCTGTTTCATTGAGTTAACCGTTCGGAAATCTTGGTTACACAAATCTATTATTACTTTTGGACTAAAACTTCTGTCGCATTTATCCTCGATCAGTGAAAAGACTTCCACATCGAAATATTTCAATTTTTTATTCCGCTCCGCAAATGCCCGATTTGCACTGGTGAACTCGGCTACGTTGCCCCCCCCCCTAAAACAAATCAAACAGCAGTTATAGAAGATTGATGTTTTATTTCCTTGAAAATTTGCTCTGTTCGATTCTTCATGAAATTAACGGACCTTTGTTAACATGGGCCCAGCACACGAACATCGATAAAGAACCACTGCGCAATGACGCTACCTCCGTCAAATTCTCGGCGCATCCTGAGGGTCGGGAGGATCACGTTCCTATATGAAATACGGTAGGAAAGAAGAATCGATTTTTAAGAGTGTTGCTATTTTTTGACAGCGATTATTTTTAAAATTTTAAACATTTTCGAAACATAAATTAATTAAACACATAAAATTGATTTTTAAAGAAAGAATCATTTTTTAAGATAACCTCGGATTAGCGGAATAACCTCTTTTGGCCTGTTCACCAGGATATAATCTTTTGTGAGATTTGAGGTAAGTGTCGTGGTCTGCCTGGTTCTCCTGGTGAATCACAGCGTACGGTTTGTTTGGGTTAATTAGTTCCTTAGCACCTTCAGCTATTCAAATGAGTTTTGTAAAGGTAAACATCAAAATTTAAATATGATTGTATATTACTGAATGTATTTTTAATTCCAAATGTAGCTTCACGCCAATTGTAATCCTCTGGAAAATGTTTTGTGGGGTCTGGACATTGACCGAGAGGTTTCATACGTCTTGATTCATAGATCGATTCAAGTTTGTCGTTATATCTCTGCTGATATACAGACTTTGGAACTGGATTCACAAGATCTGCAGCATCAGCTCTGAAAGAGAGCATAGTGTTCATTTAATTAATTTAAACATTGAGACAGATACATAACAATGATAAAGAGGTTACAAAAATCACCATTGCAAGATTAGAAAGAGAGTTACAATATAAGTTACAATAACAATATCTAATTACAACGAGCTTACCAATCCGGAAGTAATTGTGAATTCGAGACTGGTAGAATTCTAAGGTGAATACAAAAGACTGTGAATAAATAAAAAGTGAATAAATATGAAATGATTCGGAAATTGCAAATGATAGTTACATTGTTGGAAACAAAAAAACAAGCCAAAATATATATAAAAAATAAAATATAAATTTAACCATCCCTTGAGGTCTGTGAAAAATACTTTCAAATAGGGTTTATTTTATATCGTGTTAGGTATGTTATTTTTAAGACAGAAGATAGATACTTTGAATGTTTTGAACCGTTGGATTATTCGGACAATTTTGAAATGTAAATACTTTAAAATTAAATTTATATTCCCTCTGTTCCGAAATAATGTTTACATTTTCTAATTTGTGTTAAATGCTACAATTTTCTTTACTAGAAAGGTCTAACTTGATAAAATTCTTTTATGAAGTGCCGAAAACGAGAAAAGGAAAGCATGACATAAATGTTGTTAAAAAATGTGACCAGTAACCATGGAAATTTTTGTTGGTCCTGACGTGCTAGATCGTTATCTATCCTGATAATCGGAAAGATTTATCCCAAGTGTAAACATTATTTCGGAACAGAGGGAGTATATTTTAATAAATAAATGTATAATACTATTTTAATAGTGGATTTTAACATTATTTATTTAATAATAATGTATTTAAAATGAATTAAAATATTTTTGAAAATAAATGTAGAATAATTAAATAAGGAATTGTAACTTAAATTTGTTTGAATATTTAGAGGTTCAGAAATAGAATTAAAATTTATCAATCAAGAATTATGCCTCATTACAAAGGTTTCGTGGAGAATTGTCATGGAAGCAATTCGAGTTGTTATGTCAATAAATGTATTGAAAATCATATTAGTGTTCTTAATAAGGTCAAACTAATTAGAGTTTTAAAAAATTATTAACCTGTGTTATTATTTACTTTCATTTTATATTTTATGAATTGATCAAAACATATGGTTTTAATTAAAAAATAATAAGTACAAAAAGTAAATTCGACAAAAAATCTTGCCAGAACATAAAGAACGAGAAATGTATTTTAATTAATTGTATTTAAGTCGTTTTTGAGACAAATTCGATTTTAGATTTAATAGACTATGTTGCATTTTAAGAACACTTTTATTTTTAATGAATTTTATCAAAACATTAAAGTTTTATTGAAGTGTAAAAATAAGAATTAGACAAAAACCATACAAAATTATTAATAAAAGACTCCATTTTTTCAATGAGTTTTTTGCCCAGATGCATTCGAAGCAACCAGATCCAGATGACCTAATCAAACTTCCGTTTTTATACTCTTGGATTATATAGTCAACGGTACTCTTTTGAATTCACTAATATCCCTCTGGAAATGGTAAATTTGAAAAAGATTATCGATTTTTAAAAAATATATTTGTTGCCCAGCTTCTTTTTTCAAATTTATTTTGTGTACTTATTATTTTTTAATAAAAACCAGATGTTTTGATCAAGACAAAAAATGAAACTAGTAAATCAAAAAATTAAATTTTTTATATCCATTCTTTTTGCAGACAGAACTCTACTTTGCCAACAAAGTTTTTAAAATTAAAAAAAATGAACATTAATTTTATGAAAAAAACACAATAAAAATTAATATAAATTATTTATAATTTATAAGTAGATATCTTGCAATTAATATATGTTCTGAAACAGCAAATTTTCCGTTCTTTCCCATTTTGGGATCTTAAAAAGTTTTTTTTCGATCAGATTTTCACATCATCATTTATTGTCATCGAGAATGAGTAAGTGTGCAAATTTTGAAAAACATTGATTGAGTAAAAAGCCTTCAAAAATAGCTTTCTAAATTCCATGGATATATATATACCTATATGTCTATATAGAAAGTAAGCTAATAAAAAGAATGGAAACAGCTTCCTTTTAGAGACCCTCTGGGATGAATGATTAATAGCTAAATATAGCTGAATTTCAGGTTACATTATACATGAAGTTTTTGTTTTTGGAGATTAACCAATTATATATTACATAATGTTTTAAGTATATTTTTAAAATATACTTATAAAATATTTTTAATATATGGTCCAATCAGAATTTGGCAAATATTCTCTGTTTGATACAGACTCTTTTTTGTTTCATTTCGGTAATTTTATAAATCTCTCGTATCGATGGACGGTCCATCTGCTGATGTTTTGATAAGAACGAAACATGTCGTGAATTGTGAAATAATAAATGGTTACTTAAAAGATGTTTCTTCGTTTTTGCCTATATTAAATCAATTAAATGATGTATATAATTGGTTAATTTCAATATAATTAAGTATTGTAAACGCTGACTTGATATTTTAGAAAAATAACTTACTTAAAGCTTTTTTAAGAAATGGATTATTAAACATTTTCAGAGTTTCAAACTTCATCAATTATAAGTTGTAAAATATTTGAATATTGATTTTTATAAATCGGCAAAGTAAAGCCATCTCGATTCTTCAAATCTTTAATCAAAATTAACAAAAACATTTTCCATTAATATCCAATTAAAGTTATAAAAATAAAATATGTTTAAAATCTACCATTTATATTTACTAATAGACAGAGCTTTTTTTTGGAGGAAAAATGTAGTGGAACAGTCATCTCATATTAAAAATACATTACAATATATTTATTAATAATCGAATATAAAATTAAAACATGTGTTTATATTAATATATCCCAGAATTTTGTCCAATAGTCTCGACTACTTTTTTACTGTTAGTATCTGTGGCTGCATGACGTCTTCTAAGTAACCAGAGATCAACGTATTTTGATGGATCGAAAAGTCTCAAAGGCGTTCCGACAAGTTTGATGAAGAAAAGGGCTGTTATTGTCTTAGTCTTTAACGAAGCTCTTGTACAGGTGGCAATTGCACTCATTTGCGAAGACCCGCGTTCGCATTCACTGGAATATATTGGAATAGTATTCAGAGCAGTTACCAAATGCAAAAGTGTTTCTAGATATGTAGTGGAACGCCGTTCCATGACAATTTGACTATACTGCTAATAGGTATAGTCAAACTTCTGAAATATTATAACTATGAAGAGTTACTTTTGCTGATTGTAATTTAAAAAATTTAAAAACTTAAGGTATAATTTTTAAAACATAAATTTTGTAATAAGAATTTTTAAATTGAATTTTAAAATATTTTTTATACAATTCCTTTAAATGACTTTGTGAAATATAATTTTCAAAATATAAGAATTTGTGAGTTTTTAAATATTTTTTGAATAATAGAGATCGGCTAATGATTGTTAACTTAAAGAAAGCATTGCAAATTTTATTCGAATTTTGTTTATAAAAAAATAATTATTAAACTATGATTTCAACTATTGATATAATTAACATGGTGGCTAACGCAACTGTGGATATCTTCACGAGTAATCAATAGAGGGCTACAAAGATCGATTAAGAAAAGCATTCGATTGGACTTCCTCACTTTTCGAAGACCTGACAGACATGCCGATACAGGATGAATGACTACATACCAACCCACGGACATGATTTTTAAATACTTTATGTCTAGAGAGTCTTTATTTTTCTGATGATATGGATATAAAAAAACGTCATGTGACGAAGAAAGGTAAAAGGAAGAGATTTGATAAAAGAGAAGATAAGGGCAGTAAATAACATCAAGCTTGTGATAGAAGAAGTGAATTTAATAGGAGACAACGAAATACAAAACAGATTCAGGAACTTAGAAGATGCTGCTGGCAGAAAACAGCAGTAGATACAGACCAAACCGAACAGGAGGCGGTAGAACAAATACTAATGGATACTTTCCAATCACAAAACCGATTAAATGTCAAAATGTTTTGTAAAAAAGGTCAACCAAATAAAGTGTGTAAACAATAAGAGTTGTGAAATTCTGCTTTCGCGTGTTTTGGGTATGTTTGTAATTTTCTTTCAATTTACTTCTGTACAAAGTCTTGGGTTAATTAGTTGTTCTTTGTACATAGGGATTCCTGGGTGCGAG
>MQRK01076121.1:0-10104 GCA_001938485.1 Girardia tigrina
CAGATCTCAAAATTTTAAATACAAATAATAATATCGATAAATATAAATATGTTATTTTATTCAATTTTGATTTCTTTTTAATTTAAATCATTCGAATATAAATTATTTCTTTTTAATTTGTTTTTTAATAAAATTGTAAAAATAACTTAGAAATTTAAAATACAAAATATTTAGCAATATTTAAATTTATTATTTAATAGAGATTCATTAATTATAAAATTTATTTGTTTTTAATAAAACTTTCCGTGTACAATAAATATTYTAATTTTATTTTAAATARTGTTACAAAATATATCAAAATCTTCTTTATAATATTCTTTAACTTCGAAAATGATATTTTAATTGTGAATTTTTAAAACTTAATTTTTATAAAAATTTGTCTCAATTTAATTAAAATATTATCATTACTCTAAAATTTTTTACAAAACTTATTTCATTTTAATTAGTAATATACTATCTGTGAAATATAATTTTTACAAAAACTTATTTCAATTTAATTGGTAGAAATGTTACCTATAAAATATATTTTATAAAATCTTATTTATTTTAATTAGTAAAAATATTATCTATAAACTTAAATATTTTATTTAAAGATTATTTCATTTTAATTATTCGAACATTATTTTTAATCCATCCAAAATATAAATATGATTTTTAAAAAATATCAAAAATTTAAAGTTCACCAAAAGTAACCCCGATAAAATTGATAAAATTGAAATATTGAGTTGTTAAAATCATTTATAGTGTAAAAAGTTTTGCAAAAAATAAATTCTAAATTTATAAATTATTCTCTTTAAACGAAACTTACAAAGTTTTTCTAAAAATACTCTTATAACTTTACCAAAAAGCGTTAGTGTTAAGAAATTAATGTTTTTATAAGCCTCCCCGACTGTTATGGATAACAAATAAGACTCATCATTGGTGTACATGGTAGTGAATCATAGACTCTGTATTGGGTAGAAAGCATTTGACAAATACAAAGTTTTCTGATCCTCTCACACGGCTTCAGAAGCAAGAGTGCGAGCTTTCAATGCACGGGCATGCTTCAGCTTCCCTTTGAGAAATGATCAGTCATGTTTCTTCGTTCAGTGATTCTGGAGACTTCTGGCTGTATAAGTGCAATGGGGAAATGTGCAATCAAACATTCACTTATCCGTTATATTATCCCGCCGAAAATTCAGAACTACACTAGGGATTACTCTTGGACAGTCTTCATCAGTTACACCGACAGGCACTAACATATCATGCTCCGCGTTCAAGTTCAAAAGACCAATACGTCTTTCTGTTTCTTCTCTTTGTACTATTTGGATGTTCGTAATACCATTACATTGGATTCGATAATCAATTAATAAAATGCAGTTGTAGTCATCCATTAGTTTTATAACTTTTGTGGCAGTTCTCATTGGCCCATATGAATGAAACACCACCTCTCTGTGTTGTCGGCCCTGTGGCAAGTTGCACAATCATAATGTGTTTTGTGAGTTCCTTCTGCTCAGTAAATTCTTTAAAGCAAGAAGGTAATGTGCAGGCTATTCGTTTGATACGCGACTGAAGCATTTTCGGATATTTTTTCTCGTGCTCGACTGCCTCTTTCAGTCTCTCAGATATGTTTCCTTTCAGCAGGTGTTTAAATTCCTCATCTTTGTCGAGAAGCCCTCTTTCGCTTAGATTTTCCCTGCAAAATCTGCCGGATCATTGAATATCCAGAGCACATCGCGAGCAATGCGCTCTCTCATCAGTTGCCTTTTACGACCGCTGATTCTGTGATTTTCTGAGGCGATCTCAAAGTTAAGAACTCATCGAACCTCAGTTGTACCATTCCGTGAATTTTATTCATAGAATATTATGCGTCTTTTGACCAGAATCACTCTTGCCCCAGACAGTAAAATCTTCATGTTCTTATTCGGGATTTTTAATTTTATTCTTGCAATAAACAGATTACATCTCGTCTATGATGAATGCGACAATTATCCGTTATCAAAATATCATTGGTAAAAGATACAAAGTGTAGAGCCAGCTTCGAATTGATAAATTCAATGAAAGTTATTTCATCACATGATCCATCTTTAATTTTATAAAAAACGAAACCTGTCTTTTTAATTGCAACCATGCAACTAATATTACTTCCTCTACTAGCCTTGACTAGTTCATAGTATTTGGAATTTTTTGGGGAGTAACCATAATTTCTTTTTACGTGTAAATTGACACCCGTTTCGTCCAAAAAAAGTAAATTATGTTCATCAATATGTTCAATCAAACGAACATAAATTTGTCTCGTTACGATATTTTTGCGTTGATTTTTTCACCCGGAATTGTAATGAGCCTTTTTTGCGTGAATTCCATTTCATTTAGTGTTTAGCTAATGCTACTTTGACTGTTTAAAATACCATTCAAAGCCAGCTCACCCGCAAGTTCATTTTGATTAGAACTATTGTCTCTATTCAAAAGTTTAGACAGTTTGTTTTTAATTTCTGAACGAGAGGTGACTTTTCTTTCTTTTTTTAACTTAAAATGTCATCTTAGTTCATGTTATTGCTATTTTTTTATTATATTATATGTATTTTGTTGTGTAATGTCACAATCTTCCGTGATTTGTTTGTCGAATAATTTTTTTCCATACATTCGCGTATTCTTTTGAAAATTTTGTCGGTAATTGTTTCTGTTTTTTCGGTTTTTCACTTGATCTCTTTTATTTAGGTTCAACAAATCATTATATTCATTATAGTTATCTTCCATAAGGTGTAAAATTTCGAAATGACGCGTAATCATAATTAAGAAATGAGAATTTTTATTTACAATGCGTTTAAATTTCGATTATTCAAACATAATAATTCTAAATATCTTACTGAATAATTTAAAATATATTAATGCATAACCCGGTAATTTACTAATTCAACAAATTTTAATGTTCAAAAATTTATCTGAACCACCTTTTGACAATAATAAAAGAAAATAGTGCAGCATATAAATCGTTGTTAAATCAGTTTCCAGGCGTGTATCTCTGTACAGATTCCAGAATATCTTGGTGGAATGAATGGTCAGGCGCTCTATGTCGACACGGAAGGTAGCTTCAACACGGGTCGCATCAGTTTAATTGCGCGCTACACTCTCAATCACTGTAAGAAGATCGCCGGGAGAATGAAATTGAACAAAGACCAAATAGGTGATCATTACCGATGCGGGGCCATTCATTTATTATCTCGCTTTTTGTAGAGAGTTTATCCAAAATGGATGAGAACTCTTTTCTCAAGTCGATATTCTACATCCGCTGCACTGAACAGGACCAATTGATATCGCTTACTTACCGACTAGAGGACTTTTGTCGTTCCAATCCGAAGGTAATTCTCTATCTCTCTACAGTACCTCTCAAAAGTTTTAGAACGATGGTAAAATTTCACACACTTTAACATAACTCTTATTTGAGCTCTTCTGCCTGAAACATAAAATAGTTTAGCAAATCTCACATGTAAGAATGTACAGTCAAATCCATTTGACAATATAAAATGTACATTATGAGTATATACAATTAAAATATTCTTTGTTTAAAATTAAAACATTTAAACTTAAACATTCAAGCCCAATTATCAATAGAAATGATCAGTCATGTTCCTTCGTTCCGTGATTCTGGAGACTTCTGGCTGCATAAGTGCAAAGGGGAAATGGGCAATCAAACATTCACTTATCCGTTATATTATCCACCCGAAAATTCAGAACCACACTAGGGATTACTCTTGGACAGTCTTCATCATTTACACCTAAACCATAATAAAAAATAACTGTTTGTGTAAATCAGCCAACAAATTAATTTAAAATAGAGAAAAACAGGCCTGAAATACCAGATAACTATATAAAAATTTACTTAAGAATATGAATACTATAGAAAAAAATTTTCTACCCTGATACTTGCTAATTTACACACAGGTACATACATACACATTTCATAAACACCTTATTTTTGGACCATTTAAGAATATACATTTTTAAAATTATTATCGTACTTTTTAGAATAAATCGATTTGATTTAAGCTTTCAAACTGCTCTCGAACCGTTTTAACAAAGTATTTTTGTAAACAATTTCGTTGAGTAGTTTTGAAAGACCTGATTCTAAAGTCAACGCTTCTGAACTCTCGAACATCACAAAATTTATTAGACCGTTCAGTACTGTAAAACTGGTGAACTTAGGCAGGTTTTTCGCATATTTTGAGTTATAAAATTTTTTTTGGTGTATTCTATGCTCTGATGCTGCCTATGAACTGAAATTTATGTCTATTCTATCATTTAAGACCTTCAAAACTCAAATTCTAATGAAAAAGTTTCCCGTAGGTGAGAAAATCTAAAACATGGTCAAAGCAAAAAATGTTTGTCAACTTAGGCAGCTATATTATTTATTGATTAATACACTACATTTTATCAATTAACAGCACTGTTTCAGTTTAAATGAATAATTGAATAAACAAACTGACTTTGATGTTCATTGTCCAACTGCACAAAATTAATAGATAAATGCTGCATCATTGGATACATCAGGATTTTCATCATCATCGTCATCAGAGAACGCAATTTGTTGTCCTGCCGGAATCCTCTTCTCATGTGGTTTCTTTGTCACTTTGTTTTCTTGTTTCCTGTTTTTAAGTAAATCAATCAAAGATGCACCCAGATCTCTAGGAATATGTGCTGGGTCATGTTGTGCTACAACAACAGTTCCTGGAAGTTTTGATAATGGTTTATTGACATCACTCTGGTTGAGTCCAGTAGCTCGGAATCCTGCTTTGATATATGCCTTGTTTTGCGACATTTTCAACCCCAGTTGATTGGAAAAACCTCTTTTGGGATAGATCCTGGTTTACTGGACTGCTCGAAATTTTCCAAGAATTATTCGCCATTGAGCCTTCATAAATCGGTCGAAATACTGCGACATCCACAGGCTGCAGTAAGTTAGTAGAGTTTGATGGCAGAGATGTGAAGTAGACATTGTGACATTTAGCTTCACGGACGACTTCATTGGAGAATTTGTGAAGCCAGATGAAACTAATAAGTAGCTTTGCTCCATCCAAGTGGCGTATGTGACGGATGAAGACTTCCTTGAATCATCTTTCAAACTATTTCATATCAAACCAACCACTGTCTGTGTGACCATACCTCGTTCCAACCGACCCACCTGTCATCCATCTATCAAATAAATTCTTGGTCTTGTAGACAACATATGATGGAAGAAGAATGCCATTAGCACTGTAACATACCATGAAACTTAAAGAAGTCTTGCTGTGTTCTGCAGCATTCTCTTTCCTCTTTGTGCCACGTCGAACCATAATTAGCTTACTTCCAGGATCATCATAATAATAAAAAATTCTGCCACTCAATTATCAACTGAAAACCTGTCTAAGTTAACCTACGTGCCTAAGTATACCTGTTCTACGGTACCGATGGATACGTGATTTCCGTTCTTCAGAAGCGACATTAATTAACACTTACTAAACTATAAACACTTGAAATTCGCGACAGCTCTCATAAACCACGTGAGAAGTATAATAATACAGAAAGAAACCGAAACGATTCACGTTCAACCTATCAACTATCTGTTTAAAAATGTGAATCAATTTTCTCATATTTTTACTAATGGATTCCACTTCCCTATCGGTAAGTTTTTTCGAGTCTTGACATAAACTCTATAAAGCCGATTAAGATCATTTCGGTAGCGAAAAATCCGTTTTATTCGATAATAAAATAAGGACAATTTCATTACAAACATTTTACGACATGTATGGAATATTCCATTCTCAACTTCGGCCATCAAGCGTCGCCTTTTCAATGCTGGCCTCCGGGGGTGTGTGTCAATGAAGAAATCTCCTCTAACATCCCTTCACAGGAAACATCATCTTCGGTGGTGCAGAGCTCTTAAGAATTGGACTTTAGATCAGTGGCTATCTATAATATTTGCGGATGAGAGTCGGAGTTAAATCGACTGGGGTCCTATTATCCCCTGCTTTTATACAACGATATTTCAACTCTGTCACGTAGATTGGATGTTGGAATTGCAGCTCAGGGGAGGCAATGCTCGTTATTAATTACATATATTATGTCGGAAAATCTTTTCTTCATTGTTATACTGGTTTTGTTGGACGCTATTACAATGCTTGGCTTATTTCGGAAAACAAATAACCTTTCTGCATGCAAATATGCGAAAATTTACCCTCATTCTAAAACTTTGGAGCGCTACTCTATTGATTGACTTATAACTAGTGTTTCTAATCTATCGAGTTTTACAGATTCAAAGATCAAGAATTTCTTGGTCTAAAATTCTCAAAATAATTTATTTATTCTCAAGAATTTATAAAGATGCTAGAACTTTATGTTATATTGGTAAAGGAAAGTCTTTAAGATGTGTACTTTAACGGTTTCAATGCTTGCAAGTTAAAGAATGTCAATATCTTCTCTAAACAGTTTTCAATTTTTTCTGCACATATATTAGTGTATTTGTTTGAAAGGGGCATATTTTTATATATAAAGGGGTTGATCACAGAGCGGGAGTGTGGGGAGCGCGGGTGCAGCATTATGCTGATGATGGTGGGTTTTTGGATCGTGGTAAGATTAAAATGAGGAGCACATTACCGATATTACACTGGGTTCCTTTTCCAGAACATTCATAATCATTCAGCTTATATAGATCGCTGCCAATCACGTTTCTACCCTTCGGTCCCGTCTCGTTTCTCATTTTATTATTTTCATCGTGTTTCCGGTCGGAAACTCCGCCAGTATTGTCGTCAAGAATTTCCTTGGGAATTCTACGCTAAGACAATCATTATAGCCAACTCCATGTTTAGCATATACTGCATTATCGACATTTTCTGATCATCAAATTCAATAAGTAACAACTAGTGATTGTTTCCAATCTTTTATATCGCAATCGACAATTTCGCCATATTTATAAATTAAATCATAAAACTCTTGGAAAATGTCTTTTTAGTGCATTTTTTTGCTCCGTATTCGGTGAAGTATTTTTTAGTTGATTTTTTTTGTCACGTAACTTAATATATTGATTTTTTATATTTTATTTTAAAAAAAGTTTAGACTAATAATAAATAATTTGAAATATATTTTTGTTTATGGTAACCAAATTTATAATGGCTTAGAGTCTAAGCCTTAGACTGTTAGCAATGGCTATATATGTATATATATATATATATATATATATATATATATATTCTTTATATATATATTTATATTTATATTCTTTATATATATACGACGGGTGTCCCAAAAGTTCGCGGACTGATAAGTAACAACAAATTCAAAAAGTTTATTCCATTTAACAAAATTGATCAATCCTCATCAGAATTGCTATCGAACTTTTCAATATAATCACCATTCAGTTTCACACACTTTTCCCATCTCTGTGTCAACTTCCTAATGCAATTATCAAAGAAAATACACGATGTCTCCGCAATCCACGCAATGGCTGTTGTTTTCATTTCATTTAAATTCGCGAAATTATGTCCTCAAAGGGGTTTCTTCAATGCCGAGTGATAATCACTCGGCGCGAGGTCCGGTGAATATGGAAGGTGAGGCAAAAGTGTCCAGCCCAATCGTTGCACGGTACTGACAGTCAACTCGCTGTATGGGGACGTGCGTTGTCCTGTTGCAATAATGGGATCGATGACAACTTTCCCCACCGTTTGTTCTTGAGAGCTTTGCGCAGATATTTGTCGAGCAGGTTCGTGTAGTATGCGCTGTGGATGGTGACCCCCTTTGGCAGGTAATCAATGTGAATTATCCCATCACAGTCCCAAAAGACTGTAACCATTAACTCTCCGGCTGAAGGGACGCTCTTCGCCTTTAAAGGGGGTCTGTCACCTGGGCGGCACCATTAACTGGACTGCTCCTTGGTTTCAGGAAGATAAAACGGGAGCCACGTTTCGTCCACAGTCACAATCCGTGACCAGAACGCCTCACTGAGATCATGAACAAGTTGCAGCAGTTCTTGATAAGCAGACTTTCAATTAGCCTTCTGGTCGATGTTGAGGAGGCGCGGCACCCACCTGGCAGTCAGTTTCCTCATATACAGCTCCTCTGACATGATGCGGTGCACCTGATTTTTAGAAACGCCTGTAATAGTTACTATCTGACGGACAGTGAGACATCTGTCACCAAGAATGACTTCCTCCATAACTTTCACATTTTCTTGATATCCGGACGTTTTTGGTCGCCCACTGCGTTCATCATCCAATGATTGACGCCCTGCCTGGAATCGTTGCACCCACTTAAAGACAGCTGTTCTTCCCATAGCGGCATCACCAAAGATGCGGTGTAAACGGTGCACAATATCTGCAGTGGGGGTGTCTTCCTTCCACAGGAAATAGATGATTGCTCGTTGAGATTTCACTGCCTCTTCCATACTAACTACAAGAGAGAAAAATGACAAATTAATACATTCGTATGTCACACACATACCGACGGGCAGCCAATGAGAGTTCACCCCAATTACAATTGGTTGGTTCCCCCCTCATGTCATCGTACACACACCGCGCGTTACAGTCACGCACACACGTGACCACGCCATATTCTCTCAGTCCGTGAACTTTTGGGATACCCCTCGTATATTCTTTAAATTCTTTCAAAAAAAATTGAAAAAATTCTGTGCCACAAAAAACGGTACCCTAAAACTCTCTATGTCGAATATCCGGAAACAAATTTCTATCGTTCACTATCCTCTGGCTTAAATCAACCGAATCTAACATGCCAAGTTCAAAAGATAAATTCATTTTAGTAATAATTATTTTTTCTAAACCGAAAGCCAAATTTTCAAAACTTCCATCAAATTTCACAAGTTCAAACGAAAAAGCAAAACAACAAAATTATTTTCAATTTCTTTTATCAAACAAATTTCATAAATGTAATTCATAAAAATAACTTTTTAAATTAATAATTTTTTTACATAAAATAACACATTTTTTAAATCACTATTTAATTTTGATATTAACAATTTAATATTGTTTATTATTTTTTTTAATCCATAAAAATTACACTCAAAACTAAATAAAATTCAAAACGCAAATATCAATTAAGATAAAATTAACATAACTATCAGATAAAATAACAAAGATAAAGAATTCTAAGTTATTTATAATATGCTTGAACTTTTGTTAAAGTCTGGATAGGCTCAAACACCCAGGCTCCGAAAACCTCCGCAAAACAGGAATTTTACATACAGTTATTTTATAACAAGAAAATTATTTTATAAAAAAAGAGATTAACTAAAAATCTTTTTATAACATAAATTTTTTTAACAAATTGTTTTTATAAGAAAAAGTTTCCATTACAAATAGTTTTTAACAAACAGTTGTGGATCAGAATAAAACAATGTGTAGAAATACGTATTTTGAAAATAAATATTTATTTTGAACAATTTTTTTCAAAAAGTAAAATTTTAAGAAATGTAAAATTTAGAGCTTTATCTGATAGTCGGTTTCTCTATTTTGTAAGACAATTATTTGGAATAACAAAGCTTCTTTCACACTGAGTTGAGGGCGCAATTTTTTTTATTCAGTGCTCTCTGTAGTAACAAAAGATTTTCTTTCGTTAAATAAAAAGATGACTTTTTGGAATTGTATCATCCGGGATTAAGTCATTCAGTAATATGACCGTTTTCCATTAAAAATATGTAAATAATAGAAAACTATTACTTGTATATTATATAATTTTATCATGTATATTAACCGGTTCCATGACATCTGAACATGTGACATTTCATCAGATCCAACTCATCATGCCGAAATTGCATTCAATAGAATAGAAAATAAAAATCTATTGACTAATTGGCCAACCCAATATAATCAAAAAATGAATTTAAAATAAACAACTAATGATTATTTATGTGAGAAGTGGTTGCAACCTCAATATCAGGATTCATTTTTTTAACACCAAAATTTATTTTATATAACAATTCACATCTTTAAAACAAATTTTCCTGTTAATTTAATTTAATTATGACCCAAATTAATCTATTAAATTCTTTTCGATTTAATTTTTAAAATCCTGAAAATTTATTTCGAAAATTATTTAAACTTTATTTTCAAAATTTATTTCAAAGTTTTTTAAAATTACTTA
>MQRK01076142.1:261-20958 GCA_001938485.1 Girardia tigrina
TGTGTTGTGTCAACCCCAATTACTGTATGTTATATTTTACTATGTTGAACCCCCTTAACAGGTATAATAGCTATGACAACATTTCATCTTTTAATATTTTTATCATTATAAAACTATTTACAAAAGTACGGGGCTCGAATACCCTGACGCAAATCCTCCATTCATGTATATGATTTTAGTGTTGAGATAAGAGTTATAGAAGAAGAAAGAAATGCTAACAAGATTTTAAACTATTCAGTGCATGCAATATTTTAAAACAATACATCAACAACTCATATAAAACTCATATAAAAATTTATTTTGAAAAACACTTAACTACATTATCTATGCTCTTACGGAGCCTTTGACGTTTTCGTCTATTGACGTAGTCTTCTCCGCGGTAATCTGCTATATTCCATTGAGTACCTAAGGTGCGCGACTCTTTCCCTTCGTCGGCCCTTAACATCTCCCTCATACGGAGCTGCAACTGCTCGGAGTATAATCGCTCGAGCTCTCGTATGCGACTCTCCATTGCTACGCTTCGTCTCACTACGCGAGCATATTCATCAGGCTCGATGGAGGCGTCCTTAACAACCTTTAACTTCATTGATAAGCTCTCCACGCTATCTCGTAGATTCAGTATCTCTTGGCGATCTGTCGCCCTGCCTTTCTTTAATACTTTATTTTCTTGCTGCAGTCTCTCAATGGTTTTCTTAGCCTCTCGTAATTCTATTTCTTGTATCATTATCTAAAAATTATACAGTTAAAATATGAGTTGATGATTTATCATTTAAGCCTTATTCTACGTAAGCGGTCAAACAGATTTGCAGTCGGATTCCGAAACTGCCTTCCGGTATGAATTCTTGAGCTTTGTTGTCACTCAGAGACTTCATAGACCGGGGACTTATTCTGGCCGCGCAAAAACGCATGCCGGAACCAGCCTTCAAGAATTTTAGCAACATGATTTTAAGGGTTTTCCTACCCGAGGGTATTCGAGCTGAATTCAGTTATAAAATAAAATGAAATAAAATAAATTATCATGAAATATTTATAATTGTAGCATAATTAATAACAACAAATAATAACAAATAATAATAACAATAAAATAATAATTGGGTGACCGACCGCTCGGTAAAATAAATTTAAATGATCGGGACCCGAGAGAGAGAGTAATTCATTACTTTCCCTCTCGGTCGCGAAAATTCTAACAATACCAACCTAGCTTCTCAAATTTGGTTCTCGAAAATATTCAATTCTTTAAACTTTATTCAAGTTTTACAAGTCGAATTTTATTCGAAATATTCAATTTTTTTATTCTGATTTTTGTCTAAAACTGCTCGGTATTTATACTAGAATTTCTGTCTAAAACTGTCGCGTGTTCAATCTTAATTGGTCCACGTACGTTTTGGAATCGTACGACCAATTTCGATTGGAACACGTCAGTTCTATTTTTGGGCCTTCTAAAATTAAAAAATTTTAGAAAATTTTGGATCGATGATTAATCCGGTAAGTACATTTGTTTTGTTTTAATTTTACTAATTTTGATAATCTTTTCAGCCTTTTTCCGGACCTTCGGATGATGGTTGTTTTATCGGACCAAATGAATCCCATCGGTGACGATGTCCTGCGTGCGCATTCCAAACCGCGTCTCCGGATTCCAACGGAAAGTAAGTTATTTTTACATTTTTAACTTGACCTTTAATATTTTATTGTAAATTTTCGTTTATTTTCCCCCGTGTGCCGGCGCAATGTATAGGCCCGCCTCTGCGACTTATCCAGAGGAGAGTGGGGACTCTATTTTATCATTATATTCATATATATTTTACTTTAACTCTTTTTTGAAAATTTTTGATTTTTAGGTGAAAGTTTTGACTTTATTTTTTCAGGATTTTCGGTACTTGCGTCTCTCGGTAATTCTCACATTAATCGATTATGCGTTTGGAATTGTCTTCTAATTTGGCCGATATTCGTTATATGCGTAATTTCTTCGGATTTTATTTTTCACTTCAATTTTCGTCGGATTTTCGTGCGGAGTTTAATTATTTCCGTTAATCTGTTTATTTCTGATTTTTTGAATAATTTTTCAGATTTTTTCCGCATCTAATTCATTCTGTTTGATACATTTTCGATTATTAATTTATTGCGGCTTCAATGGATTTTCGTCATTATTGCGTGTTTGTAGCTTTTTACGTTATTCTACATTGCTTAGAATCTGTTTCAGTGGCGTCCGCATAATATTGGATTCATTGATTGATTATTTTGAATGATTTTCGATTTAATTGATTTTTTATGTTTCTTTTCGTATTTTTCTATTTTCGCTGCATATTTTTTCATGATTTCTATCGCATAATTGTTATCATAATTTTTACGAATTTTTTCCGCTCTGATCGATCGATTTTCATTCAGATTTGCGTTTTTTGGTCACAATATTGTAGTAAAATACAATTTTATTAATTTTCAATTATTTTCATTCGAAATCTTGATCGATTAGAATTGATTATAATGTTTTCGCATCTTGTTGATTTTTCCACGATTTTTCCGATTATTTTATGAATTTTTCGTCTTCATTTTGTGAGATTTTCATCGTTATTTCTTTATTTGGCGATGTTCCAATTTATACTATTTTGTTTTTCGATACGATTGTGGTCTTTTATTATCTGTTGGTATTTTACGAGTATTTTCATGATTTTTCCGACTATTTTATTTGCTTATTTCATTCAAATCCGTTCATTAACCGTTATTTATCGATTATTTATTTATTATTTTTACTTCGATTTTGTTATTTTTCTGCGAATTCCTAACGGATCTTCATAATTTTTATTTTGTTTTGCTCGTAAAATTATTTGGGAATTTTTCATTAATTTTGCGGATTTTTATCTATTCATTTACACGTGTTATTCTGGTTTTATCGATTATTCGTCTATAATTATTTACTTTTCCGCCAATATTTACACTTTTTATTCCATTTATATACATTTTAACACTTTTTATTGCTGATTTGTTACAATTCTTATATTTATTCTGTGATTCCTCTTGTTTTTCATGTTTTTGCGATATTTTCGATTATTTTGTTTAAATCGATACTTACATTTTATATGATTTTACTAAATTTTGATTCTAACGCAACATATTATTTATTTCGGAGTTTAATTTAGTTATTCCCACTTTTATTAAACGGAGATTTTTACTGTAAATTTTTTATCAAAATAAACAAAAGAATTTCCTGGACAGTAAATGTCTCGAATATTGTCGCCAAATTATAATAAATTAATAAATTTTATTTGAATAATTTCATGACATGCAGGTTTCTAAGGTCGAATTAATTATGGAGTCATTTTTGCCATCAGCAACTTTATAGCGGTTCCAAGCCCAGACCAAATGTGACGAACTTCTTCCCCTAACGATTCAGAATTCTTTAACATTTCTGGTGATAATTTGATATTCTATGGCCTAAAGAAAAGAAGGCAAATTATTTATTGTTATGACTGATTGAAGAAGGAAGGAGAATGTTTTGAAGAAAGGGATTTGATTCTAGAGTAGATTACTATCTAGCTTGTCTCTATTTTGGCTTGGAGCTTTTGTTGCACTGAAGATAATTATGTTTCTTTTGATATTTGCGTTTCATTTGCACGTTCGTACTTCTTTAATGTTATAACACTTACAAAAAGTCATTCAATATCTTTCAATCTTAATGACTAAACTCGTTCGTCCATACATCCGAGCGCAACAACTGCTAGTCGAAGAAACACAGACATTTTACAATCGGATTTGGTAAAACAATTTCAAAGACGAGTTCCTGAAAATGTGCAAATTTAACATTCCTGTTGAAGAGCTTAATTGAGACATTTTAGACCTTTTTTCTCGTCTTATTTGCATTTAATAGTAGAATAAGTTTCCTTTAAACCCAAAGACACAAGTCAAAGTCAGTTTTATTTGTTTGAAGAAATAAATAATGTTATATTTCGATTTCACCGCTGTTAAAAGAACTCACATTTTTGCAACATTTATTACAATCACGATTTTGATCATCTCTATGACAATCAATATTATCGCTTGCACTTAAATCCGTCACTCATTTTTTTAATATTTCTCATCCCAATCTGAACTAACTTGAAGAAAATTATTTTATTTAAATTATTTAATTTAAATTTTATTGGCTAAAATAAAATTACTATTTATAATTATTAACCCGGTGACTACCAAAGTATTTTTTGGAGATATGTTAATTTTACTGAAGTTTTAGACGTAACAAAGTTAATTCAGCATGAAAAAATTTTAAAAGACTTAAAAATATTTATTATGTAAGAGTTTTGGGAGCTACAAGCAAGAGTTTTCAATAATTATTACATTATTATTATATTTTACTAATTACAATTGGTTTTTATCACTCACCTACATCAAAATGAAGCTTAGTGTGGTAAATTCGTAAACAATTTGGTACGCATAATGACACATTATAGTCAAGGCACATGAAATAACTTCGTTGTCGAATTTGTTTCGCACTACAAACAATACAATTTCTTCTACTTTGTTCTCTACTCTTTGGATATTGTAGGACATTGTCAGGAAAGTGACGAGCAACTAATCTCAAAGGTGTAGGAGCATTAGAAGGTCTACTAACTCTATTTCTCTCTGAAGGACCATATCTTTGAAGTATTTCTCCAACCAAAAGCAATTTGAAATGAGCAAGATGTAAGTCTTTAGCATTGTGCTTCATTCTGTATACTATATACGAATTGAATATCGCCATATCAATCATATGAAAGAATAACTTTTTATACCACTTCAAAGTTTTCCTAATTGAAGCAGAGAATGATGTCCGCATGTCAGTTTCATCAACAGCTCCCATTTTTTGCGAATATTCCATGACTAGAGCGGGCTTAATAAAATCTGTTCCTTTTGATCTATCAATTTTTCCACTGTTCAAGAGATTTGTACTGTTTACAGTCGATAACATGTAGACATCTCGTTTGTCTTTCTATTTCTTTGCTAGAAGAGTTGAAGAAGAAAACCATTGAACATCTCCTTTCGTGATTTTCCAGTGAATTTTAGCGATCCTTTACGATTTTTTCTCACTGTTCCACATGCTCCAGTTTTGTTCTGATGCAACAAATTGAATAGAGTTGGACTACAGTACCAGTTATCACAATACAAAATATGTTCTTTGTTCAGATAAGGTTGTAGCAAAGACATTACGATAGATCTGCTAATGCCGAGATTCTCTAAATAATAAATGTCAGTTTTGGAACCGTTATAGACAATGAAATCTAATATTGCTTTCGAGTAACAGACGACTAATTCAAATAACTATACAAAATCACTTCTTTTTCATGGTATGTATGGCTTGAATGATAAACGGCCTTTCCACAGCATCAAAGGATTTAGAAAAGTTAATAGTAATATTTAGAAAAAAACCGCATTAAAAAATTCCTCTTCGTTCAAAAGTTATAAGCCGTAAACCCATATACAGGTCTCCGGTAGTCAACAGGTTAAAAACATTAATTTTATTTAATTATTTAAAAATTTACAAAAATAAAATTATTTAAAATTTACAAATAAACTAAATTAAAAATTTGAATATTAAATCTCAATTTTGAATGAATTAGTTTCAGATTATAAGAAATTAAATATTGATAATCCATCTGATTAGGAGAGGCACAATCCCAAATCAACACACAACATTTAAATATGAAAACTACACACAAAACATCCACACACCAAATATTCCTCACAAGCTTCACGGAAATTATTCTCTTCGTTTTAGTAAATCAAAAAGAAAAGTGATTTTTATTTATTATTTTTTCTACAAAACCAAACTAAAAAGATTATAAAACCGCGTTATGTGAATTCATTGAACAAAGTGAGGCGATCGAGAGGAGTCCTCTGAAAGGTTGTGTAAAGTCATTTGCAAAGATGAAGTACGTAATTCCAGTATCTTGATGGGCTCAAGATGGATTGTGCCCCCGAAGAGTTGGAATGACTTACCTGGACTGGTACAAACAACTAATGTATTTGAAAAGATATATCGAGACCAGCCCGCAATGACATGCAATACAAATAAGCTTCTTGATACATGTAAGCACACGTACACACGCACTCATGCACAGTTTTCCTCTTTTTCGTGAACTACACTATAAAATCATCTCACTTCCCAAACAAAATGTTAAGCAGTGTCATTAGAATGTATTATTTGGCATAGATACGAGCGAAGTCAGTAGATGGTGCCGGAGTGCTCACGAAACATCACTCGTCTACTGTCCTGAGAATTATTTTTCGATCCATCTACGACTGGGTTTAGGCCCGATAATCTAGAACTAAAACTCCGAGTCAATCTTTGGCAGGTTTTTGAATCGTAGTTTAAATTCGAAGGGGTCACCAAGTAGTCTTTATCGTAGATCATGTCGGGTTCTAACTCGGCGGATTTGTGTCGGTAATGAGAAGTATGGCGCTTCGGTTTAGTCGAACGATCCGAAGTAACTCTACCATGGGAGCCTGATATCGAGTGGACTCCACTGTCATCTTGAGGAGGATCAGGTATGAGATAATTAACAGGTTTACACTCTCTGGAATTGGATCTGTCAGTCTTGGAGGAGTATACACTTTTGTCTCTATGACGACTGTAACGGTCTTTGAAATTATGTCTGCTCCAAGTAGATGTTGATACATTTCGTGACGGAGAGTCATCATGAATGGCCTGTGTAGACAGTTTAGAATGAGAAGAGATAGACTTTCTACAAGAAAGGCTGGAATTTAAATTTGATAATGACTGAAGGCTTGTGTTCCATAACCACTGATGGTTTTGAGATGTGTTCGTTTTCGTATGTAAATCAGTGTTTTTAGGTGCTAGACGTGACGCGAAATCCATACTGGAGGTAAAGACCACAGGTTGACTCTTCAAATATGCGTAGTAGGAAGAATCGTCATCGTATAGATTACTGAGATTCGGATCTGCTGCTGTTTCCGATGTCGGTCGGGATTTGTGCGGCCGAGGTTTCAATTTTGAGAAAAACTGACGGACCGCAGATCGAGCTGATTAAAACAGAAGCAGTAGTTTTTAAAATAAAATAAAATGTGTATATCATAAATATTCATCATTCGGTTGCTTGTGAGAGTTCATCCCTAAACATCTGATACAAATACACCTGTCTTCAAAACATATTGTTTTCGATAACTCAGTTTTAAAGTCACATAAAATCATAAATTAACATACGACAAATAACTGTACGACATTTAACCATAGACACTAATTTAAATAGAACATTTAATTATTTAAATATTTGATAAATTTCACAACTTCGAATAGTTCTAAAATAGTTTCAAAATCCACACTATTTAAAGAATGTTGTGAACATTACCCCTATAATTCAGCGCGCAATTAGTTCATACTGCTTACGATGTCTACTTTTCCTGGAAATAGGATTAATGCAAGTTCTACGTGGACTGTTAACTAATTTAAGCACGGATTAAGTAACTGGAGTAGAAGAACTGTTATTTTCAACAACAGTTAATGTTTCTTTGCAATCAACATGGAGAGGTACTGCTCACTGGTGATGCTCCAAATACCAGTCTAAAAGTGAGAAACTATTCTACATATATTTCATGATATGATTTTTCTTTGCCTGGAGAACATTCGAATGAGTGTTTAATTGATGTTCCTAACGAGCAAAGTCTAATGAATGACACGAAGTGTGTTTTGCAAAAGGCAGCAGCAAATGTGCGGTCAACAACGGGTAGCTTTCTCTAGAGTACCGCGGACGATTTGGGAACACTTCAACCCTTGACTCTTTATCACTAAGTCACTTAATCATGTATTCACTTTATCACTTAGACATTTCATAACTTTGTACACTTTATCACAGGGTATTTTACCACTCATATTTTATAATTTTATGTAAAAATAATATTTTGAGTCAAATCTAAATGGCTTTGCATTATAAAGTGATAAATTTGAAAACATCCAATGTTTTATAAATACTGAAATATTATTAGAAAACAGAGGGGCTTGTTGTCAGGTGGAGCACACGGAATCATTTCTTTTATTAAATTTAACATTTTATCGTACGTTATTTTATTTTTGTTATTATGAGACAATGAATTTCAGCTGGATTTATTCCCGATGCCAGTTCAAAATGAAACGAAATTACTGAAAAAATAGTGGGGACAACTGTAAAAGTACCATTTGCCAGCCACAACTTTACTCTCTCCAGTCAATCTAATGATTCAAGCGATCCAATGACTATCACACAATCTTCTCCAGGGCCAATATCATAAAGAACAATATTTTTTAATGGATCGGGAATTCCAAAAATTTATTTAAAGGAGGCGATGATGTCTGACATATTTGTGAATAAATTGACTGTTTTCTTCTTGTTAAGCAAATTATTTTTAGGCAATACTAATAAACAGCCAACTTCTAGTTCTTTACTTATGGTGTATATAACAACAGTGGTAGCTGCTGAAAGACCCAATATTCTGTTTTCCATTTCTACAACTGCATTTTTCGCCGAAATATCTTCTTTGTTGCACCCATGGTTATGATATCGATCTTGGGCATTCATCATATCAACGATTAACGTGGAAATAGTTGCTGAACACTTCGATAACTTAAACATTTTGAATAGGTACTGAATGTAAGATGTTAATTCCATATATTGGTGAATATTTTCCCAATTTCATTTTTCGCACGTAATAGTTTTATCAAACATATTATAGCTAAAAGATTATAAATAAGTTCATAAAACAATTAAAATTAAACCTTAAACAAAATTTTAAGTAATAAAGTGCCTGAAAATAGGTGATGAATTATACAAAGTTATGAGATATGTAAGTGATAAATGACTAAGTAATACAATGTAAGGGATAAAGTGTCATGTGAACAAGTGTCAAGTGAACAAGTGTCATGTGAACAAGTGTCATGTGAACAAGTGTCATGTGAACAAGTGTCAAGTGAACAAGTGTCATGTGAACAAGTGTCAAGTGACGAAGTGTCCAATCACCACCACAGACAGTGTCATAATGTTGCTTACGACGTGCAAATGCCGAAACCTCCGGTTTTCTTTATCCGATTCTCAGACTTTACTTTTAAAATTACCATCTAATATTCTGAATCGCTTCTTCTTGACATGGGCTGTGATGGTCCCTCGTGAATTATTAATGTCTACTGTACCTGAACTGTTTGAAACACTTCAATCGAATGAAATATAGATTTCCGACAGTACTTTGAATGTCAAACAGAAATAGTGTTTCAGTTTTACAGTATTCCTGTGCAGCCTACTTACGGTGTTTACCTTCTGTCACTGATAGTCTTGATTTCGGACAAAAAAGAGCGAGCGTATTAAAGACTGTTTCGAATAATCAAGGATATATTATTGCAATATTAAGTGAATAAAATAAAGTTGGATTTTGAGATTGCTACCATCAATGCATCCAAGTGTGTCTTTGTAGAAACTGAAATCGATGGTTGTTTCTTTCATTTGTCACAAGCTTAATACTGATTATTAGTTCAATGACCGAAATTTTGATATAGTTGTCAAAGTGTTTGTAGCATTGTCTTTATTTCCTCCAAATGAAGTTATTGATGGATTTTTGGAAATAATTGATACATATCCGAAAGTCAAAAGCCGAAACAAGTCGACAAACTACTGTTGTACTTTGAGAAAATCTAAGACCCTAATTTCCAAGAGAGAAATGGAATTAGAAGACCTATAATATTTCCTATCAGTTTTGTACAATCATAATACCAGTTTTTGTGACGGTATTCCCTGAACGATCAATTCAGTGGACGGCTCGCAATATTTCTTTCAATTACTTTTTGAGTATAGTCAAGTGACCATCTAGAAGTTTTTTATAGGCTAAGAAAAGAGGTTTCCTTGCTGCATACTTAGTACCTACAATTTTATATCGGACAAGTAAATCTATCTCGCCTTAAGTACCGAAGGCCGTAAGAGCTTTTTGCTGTAATGAAAAGAAGTTTTAATAGTGAAAGTCATGATCTTTCTGCCAGTAAAAGTAAGTCTTTACTGTTCTGCATACAAATTATAATTTTATTAAAGTTATCGAATAAAATATTTTGAAGTATTTTCCTTCTTATTTTTACCACATGATTAATCGTTGTATAACTGATTATTTATGGTTACATGTTGCATTGTTAGTCGCCGTATCACCATTTTGTGGCGTACGTCAGTGGACTACCGACTTGTTACGCCATTTGCCCAGACAACCTTTTAAATTAAAGACACGTATGTTTACACTAACAAAAATATAAAAAACATTGTGTAAATAATATATAATTACTAAGAAATTGAAAAATAAAGTAAATTATGCTATTTCAAACATCATTTTTCAACTTTGTAATATCTTGTTATTAATTTTAAAACTGTTTCTATGAATAATTATTACACAATTTAAATATGACATCCAAATTTTTTATTATAGGAAACAACATTTGGTCAGAAAACCTGTCGTTGTCCACAGTCAAAACACATTTCTTCCCATGTGCCCTCAACCAACCCTTAGGATCTTCATCGTTTACCATTGATCTTGCTGTGATTATCCTTTGATTCAAATAGATTATTTTGATCCCACAATATTTGTTTTACCAATAATTTTATCCGTTAAAATGAGAACTCAATGGAGTGAGCATACATCTTTATGGAGGTAAATATACCACATTATTTACTAAGGCTCGATAGTTGATCTTGAAGTACCTGAGGTGCGAGCAAACGCATTATCACAAAATAGCTCCGTTTCTTATTTCATGCTGCGCGACGATCTCATTGTTCTTAATGAAATTCGGAAAGTAATGTCTAATGACATCATCCATTACATGTTATGTAATAAACCACCTGTCTCCTATTTATAGATTATGTCACAGTGTTACTGTTGCACATGCTCTCAAACTGTTTTTACTCCTTGAAGAGGTTCTTCTTAAATATAGGTTGAATCTGGATTCATCCACAAAAGCATTTATGTTGCCGTCTAGCAACAATTGGTTTGTCAAATTATTAGATGAGCACATTCTTACTAAGCGAAGTCTCTCATCATCCTAACTCACATCTGCCATCAAAATCGGTTGTCCAAAGTTAAATCGACCTCAAATTAACGTCTTTTTGAGTTTTCAATAACATTTGCGATCCTAAATTTCCGATCCAACTCTTCCTCAGTTCTTGGTGGGGGATATAATATTGCATAATATTTGTTTTCTTCTTAGAGTTCGTATTTTAAAAATTTTTTAATTAATTATTATTAAAATTATAATACTTATAAAACCATCAAAACTTCACATTTAATAACTTTTATGAGAAATATAATTACATACATTTATAAAATAATTAAGAAGAACAAGTCTTCTTGGGTTCTAAGAAAGCACTTAATTCCTCGTGAATATTCACTATAGCTAAACCATTCAATCTCTGCTCTGATGTCATGTTTTATAGTTAAGTTTTAATTATGTCTAATATAGAAAAAGATCGCTCAGCTGTGGCTGTTGTTACTGGTAAAGTTTCAAATAACTTCAACATGTTGTGAATTGTACAATATAAATGAAAGTTGCAAATATTCAAGCAATCCATAAAGTCCATTGAGAGATATTTTGATTAATACAATGACGCCTCCATAACGTCACATCACCAAAAGACTTCTTTAGTGCAAGCAATATCACTTGGCCATTGTTTGTTACTGGCTTCTATAGATAGGAGGATTTCGTTATCTGCATCATGTTTAATGTTTTGAGGAAGAAAAATTTATATACTCTGCAAAACTTATAATCGGTTAAAAAACTTTAGGGTAATTAAGATCATAATTTAGATTTTTCTGATGGGGCTAATTTTCTTAAATTTTTAAAAAAATTTTTAGCAAATTTTGGAGAGTTCACATTTAAAACTTAAATATTTTAACTTATTCTTATTAATATTAATTAATATTAAAAAACTTAGGAGTAATTAAGATCGAATCCCCCTGCTTACACTCCTGCTTATTGCTGTAATTTATTAGGTTGAAATATTCATGGTAAATAATGTTAGATTAATATTTACACGACAACGTTCAAACTGATAACGAATCTCGGTGACGACCTTTATTTCGTCTATGAATATATACAATTGAAGACGATTCTAGCTTGAATAAATAATCAATCAAGACCGGACGAGAATGTGTCGAAAGGGGCCCCGGTTTCAATGTTGCACAGAATTAGTGCTGAAAGACTTACAGTAGAAAATAGACAGAAGTATCAGGAAGGAAACACTTCTATTAATATTACAAATAAGGACACATTATCTTACTAATTCCTGTTTCTACACAAGACAAATGATGGGCACACTTACATGTTCCCTTGGAGTCCAGGATTTCGTCCAAGGCTTGGACTTAGAGTCAGCTGTTAATGTCCCAGTATATCTATCGAGGTCTTAAGATTGTTTCCGTGGACAAGAAGAATAAAGGGGGACAGAAACTGTAAATACTTGTTTAGTTTCTAAAAATACGAGACTCGAGTGCTCTTGATTCTTGTAGAGCTGCATAGATGCACCTGGCGGACGAAATTTGTGTAGCGTGAGTACTCTGATTTCGCTATCTTTATTTCGACGAAACTAGTCAAATAAATGAACTTCTGCTTTGGGAATCGGGAGTCTCAAGAACTCGCTAGCAAATTTACATATTGGTACACGCAATATGTTAAATAAGACATTCAAGCATTATTCGATACATGTTTCGCTCGAGCGCGACTTTATGAATAACATTTGGAACATGACCTCTATACTGTCCGTGTGGACTGGGACTTCAGGGAATGCTCTATGGAGGGGCCTGATCTACCTTGCCACTTTTGCGATGGTCAGTAGCCGGTCGCAAAACCGGATCGATAATGACTGACAACGATGCAGATTCGTGGACGACATTTAGAATAGCGTTCTTGAATGACGGCGATTGAGAGAGGGAGAGAGATTCTGTGTCGACCAAATAAATAATACGACGATTTATTAGCAACTAAATTCGGTCACAGTCACATCGATGATGGATCAGATGGATCAGCGTGTTCACTGCTGGCGATGAGTCACGGGTCGCGGTGGGCTGCGGCGCTTCACACAACCGTGACCGAGGTTTAAGTCAAGTGCTTATTCGCTCGACGACTATTTTGGATCAGTTGTAATAATAATAATTATTAATAATCATAGTTATTTTAGTAATAATAAAATAATAATAATAATAATAAATAATATTAATAAATAATAAAAATAATAATAAATAATAATAATAAATAATAAAAATAATAATAATAATACATAATTAATAATAAATAATTAATAATAAATGATAATAAATAATAATAAATGATAATAATGATCTCAGTAACAATACTCTTTGTTCTCTTGACCACTTGTTCAGTGCCGTTAAAGAAAGCTGGCGGACTGGATGGCGCGGGAGCAATGTTGGCCGTGGGGAAAGATGCGACCGGCATTGTCCTCGAATGATTTCTGTGAGTCTGAGCCGATTTATTTCTCGGATTGGCTTGTGAGTCGGCGAGCCCGTCTCCGACAGAGACATCTGACAGGGAATTCGATCGGAGAGCTCTGTTGTCATTACTGCCACTGGTGTTTGGATCGGGCGGCTCGGCTGACTTGTCCGGAGAATTCTGGCCGAGCCAATGGGCGACCAGCAACTTGTCATTCGTCATGATATTGTAGCCATATCCTAAATAAAAGAAATGAATGTCAACAACGGCCGTGGGAATCAGTGAATAGGAAGAGATGGTCGATCTAATCGATCAGAGAGAGGCAGCTGTTGTGACATAATGGAGCAATAGTAGTCATCAAGTACTGGTGGAAGTCGGTGATGTTTATGTCGCATGGAGATGCACACGCACGCGGGAATGAAATGGAGTCAGACACACAGACCCCAGCAAGCAAAGGAGAGACCGGCTGATCAGAGAGATCGGGTCAGATCAGCAGAATGCATGCGCGCCCAGAGACTGGAGAGAATAACAAGTGATGGATCAAGTCGACTTGAGAGATAAGAGGGGACACACACCGATGGCAGCAGCGATAACAACACAGCAAATGGAGTTCCATCAATACGAATAGTATGACTCACCGTTATAATAGACCTGCCCGGCATCCAGTAGGCTACGCAGAGTGGCCAGGATAAGGAACTGGGGCGGCAGCTGCAAACTTGGGTACCACTCTGCCAGTCGGGAGCAGATCATGTCGAATGAGGACGTCTGGCAGTTGAGATTGAGGTCGTAGATAATGTAACAGAGAGACTCGTCGAGCGACACGAACTGTGACGGCAGCACAGCCTGGCATTGGACCGGCTCGACGTCTCCTAAAGAAATAACCGGTCGTACATCGTCAATAATCGCTATTTATTCACATTCACTCGCCTCATCACAATCGATCCATTTTATAACTCCACCAATATAATTAATAATTATTTATTAAGCATTATTTATCGACTTGATAATGACTCACCGAAGAGAATTATTTATTGTAAATATAAAAATATTATTTTGTTTTAATTACTCTAGTAATAAATAATTCATAAATAAATAATTTCGGCAGATAACCGAGTTGTGAGATTGTTGGACTACATTAACATTATATAATATCGAATTGTACCATCGTCAAACTAAATTGGTATTAGTTTCTTGAGTTTATATATGGAAATGACAATTATGTAAGCATATGAGTTTATATTTGAAGATAATTATGAGAGAAATTGAATGTGAGGCTTGAATATAAATAATAAGATCCATCGATCGTATTGTGATTGATCTGGCATGTCACAGAAAACATTTTATTTTATTTATTTCATTTTAAACTAAATCAATCGACATTTGTTCACACATATTCAAAAAGAATCAATCTTGTCACAAATGTTCTCTTTGAAAATGCTTGAAAAATGTCGATTGAAAATGTAATAAATAAAATAAAATATTTTCTGTCATCGATTGGAAAATTATTATTAGAGTGGCATACGAAGCCGAAATAATAATATCAAAGGATCCTATTATTAATATTCAAGTCTCATATTCAAATTCTCTCAAAAATGTCTTCAAATAGAACGTATTTGATATAGTTGATTGCGTAATCGTCATTTGCATATATAAACTAAAGAAATATATTTTGGTTGAAAGAAAATCTCTTAGTTACGAGACTTGAATTTATAGGAAGCAAACTGATACAGGTTTATATACTTCACCGGACAGTTTTTGTGAACTTAAGTATAAAAGAAACATGATTAAAGGTTTAATTTATTACTCCTGGTCGTTGTCATCCACTTTTATTAAATCTGTAGAAAGTGTTAATAAACTAAGTTCGTTGTTAAATCAAAATGGTTATTTTAAATCTTTTCTAGAAAAATTAATAAAGGAAACAGTAGATAAAATATTTTTGTAAGATTTTTCGAAAAATTAGATTTTGGCTTCTCCTGATGGATCTAAGAAAGAAATCGAAGGATCATTAGATATGAATAATATGCCTAAATATTGTTTAATTGTACCTTATTCTGAAGGATTTAAAAACTTTAAAAATGNNNTGTTAAAAGTAACTAACAATGAATTAAATTTAAAAATTATATCACGATCTCATAAAATTCAAAATATGTTCAGTAATAAATCTATTACACCTTTAACACTTTGTTCTGATATTGTTTATGATTATAAGTATTATGGTGCGATGCCACAATCATTGGAGAGACTGCCCGTCATCTCTGTAAACGAATTCAAGAACATGGTCGAAAAGAGAGTAAGAGTAATATTGCAGAACATAGGAAAAAATGTAAATGTGATGTCAATTTTGATAATTTCAAATTCTGTGTAATCATTGTGACAGTTATTGGGAGAGAGTGTCGTGTGAAGCATTGTTAATTAGGTCACGTTGCCCTAAAATTAATGTTCAATCGGCAGTCTCAATCAGCTTATTGAGAATTTTTGATTAGCATGATTTCATGCAATCGATTACATAATCATCATTTTTGTATTTATATACAGGTGAATTGATTATTAATTAGTGACCTGAAGATGACGGTAGATCCGTCGAAATATATTGTCTTGAAATATATTTTTAAATGGATGAGTGTTGTTTTTAAAACTAAAGAAAGTAATATTAATTTAGTTTGACGATGGTAAAATTCGATAATCTATAAAAATTCCTTAGAAAAATAAATTTTGAAAAATGACGTTCAAAAATTGTAAAAAAAATACAAATTTGAGTTTAATTTGAGTTCTATTGAATTTATAAACATTAGATAATGAAAGGGCGATCGCAAATTTGTTGTTTGGCAAAAATGACTGATTTATCATTCAAATAATAATTGGCAATAATAATTATTATTAATTTTAATAATGACATGAATAATAATACTCTTGATTCTTCTGACAACTTGTGCAGTGTCACTGAAGAAAGGTTGCGGACTTGATGACGTAGGGCAATGTTGAATAAATTAATTAATAAATAATAAATGAAAAAAGTCGAAAGGTTTCATTTTGCAGCACTAGGTTGGGCCTCTCGAATTAGTATTCGTAGATGAAAGGTCGTTTTATCAGATATCAATGGATACTTATACCGGAGAGATTTCTAATGCATGGACGCCCACAGAGGGTCAAAGTGGGGCACTTGCAACACCATGGACAAATAATGTTTTTTAAGAAACATTTCACTAAGAAATTTGAAAATTATAATGGCATGCTAGAAGGATATCGGCAGCTAAATACTAGAAAAAATATTTTAGATAAATAGGCTGAGAAAAAAACAAAATATTTGAATATATTATAGAAGATCTGCTTGTATTCCGTATATGGGTTCACTATTCATGTTTGTAAATGAAAGATTCTCTGGTGATAATCAGCCTATTTCTTACTCTATCAACTGCTTGCCCATAATATGCGCCAATTATCAAAAGAAAGTCATGAAGAAATTTTGATCGAAATCCATGATCAATATGGTTGCTTCTTGGATAATCTCAAAGCAGACGGAACAATCTGGTTTGCTTATTGGAACGATGAACCAAAGAAGTATAAAATCTAAGTATTTTGGCACTGTTTGACACTTACTCTTCCAACCACTACTTGTACAGTGGAAATGTCCTTTAGAAAGCTCTATAGAGGGTCGAGACTTGGTCACAATCGACCACGGAAGAGAGTGTCAACGTCACTTAATATGAAATGAGTGAACAATGTTTGAAGAACTTCTTCATCGTTTCAGATCAGAGCAAAGGAAGTTGCGAAATGATATTCTCAATGTTATTTAATTGATTTTCATGTTTTTTATTTAGATTCAGTCCGATAAGTGACTTGTATTTTGATAATTGTTGGACTCGCGGAAAAAGGATCACTGAAGTTTAAGTACATTGGAATTAAATGAATTCTTGGTTATTATCACATCGTTATTGTGCTCCCTCCCAAAACCTCTTACGGGCGCCGTGCTCTAGTGATGAGACGAATGCGAGAGGGACATCACGAGGCCTCACCGCAGTAGTTGATGTAGAAAGCGTCAGGGGCCTTCAGCAGCCTCTTCCGGTACGCGATCTTGATGGCCTGGATGGAGATGTCGGCCCCGCCGATCAGCAGGCAGTAGGGCTTGACGGAGCCCACCAGGCGGCAGCTGGCCAGCACCTCCTTCAGGTTCAAGTTCCAGAAGTAGCAGCTGTTGGCGGAGACGAAGCGCGAGAACAAGTCGTCCGCGGATATCGTCGGCGACACCGCGCTGGTAGAGTGTCGCTTGAACGATATCGAGAGACTTTGCGGGAGTATCTCGAGCTTCCTGGCGTCCATCGGTCTGTCGGAGTCACGCGGTCGGCACGGCGCCCTCGGGGCGTCTTTGAGCGCTGCGTACAAGCGCATCTGATGCGACAAAATTCATTTTCATTGGTCGATAATTTGAATCGTTTTCACATTCTATTTACACTCGGTTGATTGATTTAAACAAATTATTCGTTCACACTTTCTTCCTCCATCGGAATGAGCGAATTACGCGCATATTTTGAGTCTTTCTGATTTTATTTGCACTCATTAATGATTAAATTTATTACCATTTTTATTAGTTCACTTTCTAGTTATATTTGGGTACCACAAATTTCTTAATCGATTTTTGAGTGACTTTCGCTGATCATATTTCACTCACACTGTACACATTCGCTCATCTTCATGAAAATACGTGAATCAATTAGAAAATTTACTATTTGAAGGATTATTTAGTAACTTTTGCGAAAATGAACAAATTCTCGATCGCCCTCAATTATCTCCATCGATAAATTCAAAAAAATAAATTCAAAATTGTATTTTTTATATTAATCATAACTTTATGAATTTTTGTTATTTTTTATAGTAAATACATTTTTGGATTTATTATTAATTAAAGTTTATTTGATTATATTTTTTCTTGAGGAATTTTCAAAGAAAATTATTAATATTCTAGATTTAGAGTATTTCCTTTATTTCTCTAAATTTCTCGTATTAAAAACATTTTGAAAGTTCAAAATGAGGAAACGGCGCTCCAAAGATCAGGCTATTTAATTCAGTAATCTCCAGTAAATTATTTGACCAATAAGCTTTTAGTCGAAACGCATGCTTTAAGATTCCACCGTGATCCCACTTATTTTTTCGCACCTCAAACAATATAAAAATTCACTCTTTTTTTGATCGGTTATTTTTTCTTCCCATGATCGGCTTGATCAGACCACTGGTTGAAGTTGTAGACTCAAAATCTCATTTCCAAATTGATCATCTTGTTGAGAATGTCGATGAATTCAGAGACAATTTGTAGAAATCAACACAGTCTAACACTTTATGAAACTTCATTTTAAATAAAACTCTGATCAGCAAAATACTCGAAGAATACCATCCCGGGAAAATTTCAGTTCAAAGGTGCATGGAGCCGACTTTATTGACCGACTGTAAAATCTGTAAAATAAGATAATTTTTTTGATTTTCAAAAAACTATATTATTCAAACAAATTAGAATTCATCCAATAAATTACACTTCCCCATGATCTCCAGATCAAATAACATAATCGTCCAGATACTGAGGGGGTTTCCGTTCCCGAACCGGTCGTTCAGCGGAATCTGTAGCCACCTCTTGCGTTGTCGGTCCACTCATTTCGTCTTCACTGTCTGAAATATGATCATCGGAATCCACTAACATCAGTTGTCGATTGTCCACTGCTCTCCTGATGTGGGATATATGTCTCGTGATTCCATCATCGTCCAGCTCCACCTGAACTGCAGACTTCAACGATGTAATTACATGCGGCCCCATCTATGGTTCATCGCATTTCCATCCGACTCCCAAATAAACATTCTCACCAATGATGAACGGGTTTTTCTGCGTAGCGTCATACTCATCATTCGAGATGCATTCCAAGATAAATTTGCATTCAACCTGACCCTCATCTCGAATCATTGGAAGTCGAGACTTGGCATGGAACATCAATTCATAGGGCCCCACATCCCGGTGACCCGTCGTACTGTTGTACTAAAACACACATTCGCTTATCGACTTTGCAGATCTCGCCGCCATTGTCCTAATGGTGCGGTTATTTCTCTTGTACATCCCATTCCTTTGATGCCGAAAGGCTGTGGTGAACCCTTGCTCGATTCTCTATTTATCTAGCAACTGTCTCACTGGGGCACTTCGGTAGACAGCCGCATTGTCGGAAAAGAGACGTTTCGCCGGTCCAAATTCAGAGCATACTCTATCTGAATGCCAACCTATTTCCTCGGTGGATTCACTGCGCAACTTTCTCCAAATACAAAATCTTGTTTCTGAATCCAATATGGTCAGATAAGCGACACTGTTGAAATAAGTCACATCGCTATAAAGTTGGTACCATACCTTGTCAGTTGAAAATTTCCCATGTCGACACTCAATTCGGTGGGCTGGACAGATCTTTGAACACTCAACCCACTTATTGATAACTTCCTTAACTTGATCCGACTTTATTGTATTAGACCCATATTTTTCCCACAACAATTCACTTGTCCTGTCGACTCCAAAGTGACAGATATCATGAATTTTCTTGATCTCATCAACACTTGGATACTGACTTACTTCAATGGTGTTTACTTCCACTTTCCTGTTTAGCCATTGTTTTGGAACCCTGGTCAAACAATCAGCTATATTCAATTGACATTTCACCAATTCCAGTTTTTCTTGATCTTACAACTCTATCATGATATTGTTGGGATATTAGGTGAGTTTTAAAAAATGGTTAAATTAGAAGATAAAACAATAAGATTTATATTTCAAAAATATATATTTGTTATTTTGTTGAGTATATAAAATAAAATATTTAAAAGCTAAGTATTTGTTTAATTAAATAGGTACAATAAAAAATTATTTACCTTTTTATCATAATAAATATAAATTATATATAAATAATGGAAATAAAACTCTTTAGAAAGATAAACAAATTAAANTAAATAAAAGAA
The DNA here is from genome assembly GCA_001938485.1 of Girardia tigrina. NCBI lineage: Eukaryota > Metazoa > Platyhelminthes > Tricladida > Dugesiidae > Girardia > Girardia tigrina. The sequence continues at coordinate 20,654 of MQRK01076142.1, forward strand.
TGTTTATGAAAGAAAGAAAAATATTATATTTCAAAAGATAAATAAAAATAATTATAATTGAAAAGAAGAGTATAAAAAGAAGGAAAAAGATCACAAGAGGTCGCACAGATTTAATTACTAGAAGTTTTTAAAAGGCCAACCAAGAATTTAGTAATAATTGTCCTTAAAGATTTGAAAGGTCAATAAAGAATTTATTTACAAAGAGTCCTTAAATATTTGAAAGGTCAAGTATAGCGAGACCAAATTTTCATAAGGAATTTGATCTCGATCTATTTATTATATAAATCAAGTGAAGAAAGTGAAAT
>MQRK01076181.1:0-20780 GCA_001938485.1 Girardia tigrina
TGCACTTTGATAAATTTTGTATCGCTTGTTTTTTCTGCCTTTCTTCCATAACCGGAGTCATTTTATTTACGGTTATTCATGCAAAAACTTTGCCAGTGACTTCTAAGAGTAATATCCCTCTATAATTATTCGGATCAGACCTTGCACCCTTTCCCTTGAAGAGTGTTACCACTTTTACACTCCTACAAGCCTTTGGGAATTGATGATTATCCCTGTTTCAAATAATTTCAAAATCGAGCTTCAGTTTGTCTATGAGGGGTTGCACGCCCCATTTTAAAACCTCAGAATTTACCACATTTAAGTCGGATGCTTTCCCATTACTCATTTATGATATGGTAAGCCGTACTTCTTCTGTGTTCAGTGGATCTATATCGATAAAAGAATCGAGTCATATCCGTCCAATCAATAAGTAGGCGCGCGTCGAAGAGCTTCTGATAATAACTTGCCATCTGACTATTAGAGACTGATGGCACAGGCGTAAAAAGCGCATGCATTTTCGTTTCTGGATTCCCCAGCATACGCAAATCTAGATAAGCCACAACTTTCTTCTTGAAGCTTCCAACATTTAAACTTTATTCAATCTCATTAATGAGATTAATGAATCTTTTCCACTTCCATTTACAAATGGAACTAGTTACCTAGCTTCGAGCAGCTTTCAATCACTGCAGATTTTCTATGGAAGGTTTCAATATACATTTCTTTCTGTGGTGACTCTTCGTTTATGAGATGACTTAGTTCAGTTTTATGATTGTGTAACAAGTTTCCCTGTAGATGTCCTTTTAACCTTCCGATACTTTTGTAGTAGTGTTGTAATAACTCTTACTGTGTTTTCCCATGCTGGTCCTGCTTCCCCCATGGTTCACTGAAGCTTGAACGACAAATTCTCACGGTCACGAGTTACAAGATCTCTGAAGATTTTTGACTGTTAATAAAATTCAAATAAAAAATACATCGATTTCGTCTATGATTATGATTAAATTTATAAATGTTAATTTTACAATGACTATAGATTCGAGTCAAGTAAAACAGAATCATGCAAACACCATCATTTATATATCATTTATTTTTGTTTTTTAATTAGCTTTTTTACTTTTATAACAAAGACAATTAGGGGTTTTGTACTCGATTCGATTATGTACAGTATGTAAGGCCAGAAATGAACAGACTGATCGACAAAAGAAAATGCAATGGATCTTAAATGGTGTACCTATTTTTCTTGAAAGTGATTTAAATAATTCGATAACGGTAAAAAATGATCACGGAAGTTAATTTTTTTTGAAAAAGTACAGCAACTTTGTTTACTATTTTATAATTGATTTTTTGAATTTCTGATTATCTATACCAATATCGGCTTTTTGAAATCGCTATAGACAATATTATTAAATTAATTATTATGTTATAAATATGATGATAATATAAGGATTAATTACCCCTACCACTTCTTTACAACTACCCTAAAGAAGGCGGTCGCATATAGAAAAACATCATGTATGAATTGCTGAAAATGTGCAGAATGCAGAATCAATATATTATTTATAAATATAAATGTATAAATATAAATAAAAGTATAAAAGTAAACAAATAGGTATGGTAGCAGAGCGTGGTTGCGACGCTCTGGTGACGGCGGGTGATCTTCTGAATCGGGGGTTTGGTTTTTTCTATCGATACATCCTCCCCCTGATGTGTTAATCGGATAATCGAGTGTTTGGAGTTATAAATGAATTGTGTGAATTTTTATTAAAAATTTTTAAGGGATTTCCCGAGGTGTGCACCAGGCGTGTGTTGAGTGTGAGCGAGAGTCGAGTGACATGCCGCCCCGTTTCAATAATGGGCCCAGCATCCGGGAGCGGCTTGCACCTCGGCTCTCTCTGAATGGTGATGTTGTGTTTCATTTGGGTGGGGGAGTGTTTGATAAACTTCCTAGCGCCGGGGACAATAATAAAATTATAAATTATTCAAAATGTCAACCACGATCGAAGGGCCCCCTTACCCGCCAGGTTTTTGCTAGGACCCTTTCAGATAAATCGATTACTCTGTTGATGGTGGATCAGATCGAGGAGTACAGCGTCCAACAGTTGAAGAAGTACGACAGAAAGAAACCTGTATGTGTCACTAAAGAAGGTCTCGAATATCGAGATAACAAAATTCAAATATTTGTAAAAGATTTAATTGGTAAAACGATAACGTTGGAGGTGAAATCCAACGATGAAATAGAGAACATCAAATTGAAGATTCAAGAAAAGGAAGGCATTCCACCGAACCAGCAAAGATTATTATTCGCCGGAAAACAGTTGGAAAATGGTCGATTGAGTGATTACAACATCCAGGAGGAATCAACTCTCCATTTGGTATTACGTCTACGAGGAGGAAGCGATCAAAAAACGGAGGAAGTGGACGGTCCGGAGAGACAATGGCAAGAAGGAAAGAAAAAGAAGGGGAATTGGAAAAGGGTCTTGACGCGCTTCAGAAATCAAGCCTTAGAGGAGCTCAAGACCGATACAGATTCGAGGAGTAGCAGTCAATACGAAAAAGAATTCGACATTGTAATTGAAAGATTCGACGAATTAGTGTCAATTGGTGAAGAACTAAACTATCCGGACGAGGTACAGCGATTGCAGCAGAAAGAGGAAATTGAAGACAAGTACGAAGAATATCAAAGAATACGGGAAGATCGGATCAAGCAAGAATTAGAAGTTCCAAGAATGCCGGACAAAATTGACACTAGTGAAAATCGTTCTTTTTTGTTAAAATCACTGGAATTACCAAGATTTGGAGGAATCCAAAAAGAATACAAAAGTTGGCGTACAACACTGCAGATCTGTGTGGAAGAAGACAACATATCGGAGAAAGAAAAATTGTTATACTTACGCCAAAGTTTGTTTGGGGAACCTTTATCTTTGATCGAGAATTTGGGATTTCAGAGAGGAGCCTTTCAAAAGGCCCTCGGCCATTTAAAAGAGCGATGATCGATACGATCGAGTGAGGGTAGTGTAAGGAAATATTATATTTTTATTTATATTTACTTATATATATGCATGTGTGTGTGAATAAAGATAATTTAAATTATAAATAAGTAAATTAAGTAAAGATTACATAAAAATAATAACTACATATTAAATAAAGATATAAATATAATAAAAAAATAAATTATTTAATATAAATACAAGAATCAAGTTAATAACATTAATAATTATAATAAGAAATATCGAAGATGATATTCTCGACGAACGTTTAACTAACGGTATCATCAATGATGAATGATTCATACAATCATCTCCGAATTTGTCTTCGGCCTGTTAATGAAGCTTAAATAGGATGGAACTTAGAGATGCTGCGGGGATTACAGACAGTAAAACGCGATCACAATCAAGGATGAATATCCTTTGCGGCTAATCCGTGATGTAACAACCAGATTGGGTACATCTAAGATTTTTAGTAAAATCGCCTTGGAAAAAGTGTATCATCAGTTACCAGTAGCTTGTGATGATACTCCTAAAACAGCTATCACTACCCCGTTTGGTTTATTTGAGTATCTCAAGATGCCGTTTGGATTGAAGGATGTCGCAGTATCTTTCCAGCGCTATATGGATAACATATGTTCGAGTTTGGATGACTTATTAATTGGAAGCGAATCAGATGAGGATAATAGAAGATATTTGAATTCAGTATTCAATATTTTAAATGACAATAATATGAACAAAGCAGAATGAAATTTTAAGAAGTCTAATGACTTTCCTTGACCATGTCATAAGTCACAACTCAATATCTCCAATTAGAGACAAACTTGAAGAGATCAATGCATTGCCACTACCACTAACTGTTCGAGATGTTCGTAGATTCTGTGGAATGGTAAATTTTTATCATCAATTTATCCCACATTGTTCCAGTTTATTATCTCCTTTAACCAAATTAATGAAAAATAAGAGTAAATTGCAAAAAAATCTCTTTAAAAGAAGAATTAGATGAAACTTATAAAAAGATTAAGAGTAAATTAAAAGAAATTACGAGTTTGTCAATTTTGAAGCAAGACTCTAAGTTAATATTGACATCTGATGCTTTCAATCTAGCCTTCGGAGCCACATTAAAACAAATTATTGATTGAGTATTGAATCCAATTGCTTTTTCTCTCAAAAACTGAAGATAACAGAAACACGTTATTCGACTTTTGATAGAGAATTGTTACAAATATTTGGAGCCATCAAACATTTTCAGCATTTCTAGAACATCGGAGTTTCACTATCTACACGGACCATAGACCTTTAGTCAACGCTCTTAAGCTAAAGGATCCAAGGCCTAGGCAACTCAATCAGACATGTTTCCATTCACAATTTGCTTGTAGTACCCAATTTATTCCAGGACAGACTAACATCGCAGCTGATTGTAAGTCGTGTCCTTCAGTTAATTACTTAGTATGTTTTAATTTTTTGACATTAATTCACTACGAAACAATCATGATGAAGTCTTAAGCGAACTTAAACTAACTTCTTTAATGTTAATTTAGAAAAACTATATTTGGTATGATATGTCTCTTCCAGGAATACTTAGACCAATTATACCTAAACAATACAAACCTTGCATTAAAGCTTTTCACAAAATCGGACACTATGGAAGTAAGTGTACATACCAACTGTGTTGGACCCATGATTTTCTCTGTTCTTTCAGATTGTTCAGTAGTAACTCTTCGTGCGGCATCGATGACATTGTGATAAGTGATAGCTACGTGAATATTTCGCGATTGAAATAAGTCTTTATCTCTTAGACACAATCGAGAAGCACCAATTGTTCCTCACTGTCCAATGATGCTTCGTTTGTATTCCATACAAACACCAGACGTTTTAGTTCTTCAATAGAGACTATTTCTTCATCGAGGTTGAAAATTGCTGCAAATTTACGATCTCGGACATAGTTACAAGATGAGATTATCTCTTGTAATTTGAAGTGGAGATCGAGGCGACTGATAGATATCAGTTTGGGTTGATCGCACGGACGTGAAATAATCAGTATCGGATTGCCAGCACGACAATTAGGAAACACTACTGAATTTTTCGAGATTGAGAAGTTTTCGATTTTGTTTAATTTGGGGAATGAGATTAAATCAAGTCGCGAGGAGACTCTGGAATCCATGGATTCAATTAACAAAATAATAGTATCATAACAGGTGGAATCAGCCGCTCCGGATCCACAATTCTCCATGTAGAAGCACTGTTCATCATCGACCGTCAATTTACCACACAGACAACCCGTTAAATAATTGAAAATACATAACTGATTCTCACTATCAATAATGAACAAATCCACTTGGTTCGATGAGAAAAGCACAACAGGTTTATTGCCATTTTGATCAATTTTAATCAGTAGATCCGCAAGAATAATCTCATAACAGTTACTAATTACAGAACCGTTCTTGATCCTCCAACCAGTGTTTCCCCTGAACGATCATTTAGTACTGCTAGTTATGTGCTCACTGATCATCGTTCCCGTCTTCTGCCAGAACGTGCAGAACATCTTATTTTAATGAAAGTGAATATTTCTCTCTTCTAGAAATTCATATAATAAACTTTTATATAAATATTTCAATGCTTTTATAATGACATAAATGTTTTATTTAATAAATAAATCTCCGGCTAAAACCAGCCGATTTTGACCAAGGCAGGATGGTAAAATATAGCCGGAATCCGCCTCCGACCGGATACTGGCCGGAGTCCGGTACACCCCTATTATTTATATTCATGTATTTTTTGTTATTCATCAATTTATATTATTTTACCTATCAACTTACTATATGTTATTATTATCATTATAATATTAATAACTTAAATCATTTATTTATTTATTATTATTTTTAATGTTGAATTAAAAAATCATTAATTAATCATGATTATAATATTATTCAATGCTTACGTGTTTGTTGGTTGGCAAGCGTGAATCTTAGTTTATTTTTATCAGTTGACTATCATTTATTTCGAGTTTTTCTCCTATTTAAACAATACGTTCCTACATCCACTTGTTTAATACATCGATATTCTTAGTCATACAAATCCAATTTCAGTACAAAAGAATCGAGAACAATTTATATCTGATTAAAATATCCTACGAAAAAATCTTTACCTCAGCAGACTATTTCCGCATCTATCGTATACTGTACAAATTAATAATTTCTACATTTGTTTTGTGCCGGTCAACATAACGATTACAAATGAAATTATCATTTCCAAATCAAGAACTATAGACGAGATTTTCTTTTTATTTGAACTGATTCGAGTTTGAGATCGTTTGAAGTAATTTATTTGTTATTCTGCTTCTTATACCTTTTATTTTATCGTGTTTCCATTTCTTTTGTCTTCATTTTACTTTATTCTGATTTAATTATAATAATAAAAATTATATAAAAATAATATTTTTATTGTTAAACTTGTAAAGAAAAGATACTGACTTGCCTAGTACTAATAATTGAGTGATTCTCGTTTACTTTACATATATATATATATATATATATATATATACATGAAATGATTTTCTTTTGTGTAAAATAAATTTTCTTGTGAAAATTTTTTTATTCGAATCAATTTATAAAACGGAGATCTTGAGTGTTTCTGTACGATGATAAAATTTTGATAACATTTTGTTTGGTAAGTGATAATTAAAATTCGGTTATTTTTTACTGATTTGATTTGAAATAAAAATTGAGAAATTTTTACTTGCTTATCAAGTTGATCCTGATTTACAGCTGCCGCCACTGATATGGAATATTTTTTGAAAATATGAAAAAAACTAAATAATAGTATACTTTAAGTATATTAGTGTACTAAATACTTATAGGCCAATTAAAGAGTGTATATAAATAGAAATTGGTTTTTCCAATAAATAATAATTGCGTCATCGTCTGAGAATGTACACCAAATTGATATTGCGAAACAAATGGATGCTTCTCAGTCAGCAGTGTCTTAAAATTAAAAAGAACGTCGAACATTTTCGCACATTAAACGCCATCCTAGAAAATGAGCAGCGAGTGACAGACGGATAACTACATTCATCAACTTTGTCAAAAGCATCCAACGTGATGTGCCAAAGATATTCAATGCGAATTACCTACTCCCACATCTTTCAGGACCATTCAACGTCGGTTCAATGCAAGATTTCATCATCCAGCAATAAAACTGGCCAAAAAACCCTTCCTTTCTGAAAACAGAAAGGGGAGCTTGTAATTTTGCCAAAAGTACCAAAATAGGACATCTGAAATGTGGAAGAATGTCATTTTTTCTGATGAAAGCCAATGTCATCAAGTACAAGCAACTATAAAGTACGTTCGACGACCGAAATTTTGCTCTTCAATCAAAAGTACACATTTCCACTTTTTACCACTATCCAGTCATAGCTTGGGAAAGCTTTTCCGGACAAGGAGCAGAGAATCTCTATTATCTGCCTTCCAACTTTACATTTAAAGCTGATAACTATCTCACAATGCTGAAAAAGGAAATTTCAGCTATCATGCATCGACTCAACGGTACATTCCTTCAACTGGAGAATGCCCCATGTCATAAGACGAAACTGGTTATGACATAGCTACATAAGAATTTTAAATAACAATTTAAAATAAAACTTAAAGATTTTAAATGCTAATTTCTTTTTAATATTCCATTTTTATTTAATGTCATTATTTATTTAATTAATGTACACTGGTACGAGTGGGTCGCGCAGCGGTTGCGTGGCCGCGACACTTTAGCATTAGGGGACAGACTCCGGGTCGAGGAGAAAAAATAATTACTAACTTTCGCGATCCCGAAATTTCCCGCTCGTCACTGCCGTCTTTTGGGATTATCTGGACGCCGACGAAGCTGAAGAACACGATTTTCGGTTCGCTCTTTTCGATAACGTTGACGAATTGGTCGATGTAAATCGGTGAAGTTAATTTCTTAAGGTAAACTGAACAACCAAATAATTTATTCTGAGGAATAGCATTGATTTCTTTTAATTGTTTAAGTATTTGATTTGTAGCACCCAATTGAGTCACTCCATAAACTGTAGTTATGACTGATTGTTTAATTATTGTACGAGTTATCAATCCATCTAATTCTATGGCTTCTGTAATTCCGTTCTGAGCATCTATTATTGTTTCTTTATTATGTTCTAATACGTCTGAATACACATCCTTTGACATATCACTCACATCTAAATTAACAGCAGATGCTCCAATGGAATCTTTTTTTAAAGCTAAATCTTTTCCTAAATGTTGTTCTCTATTACACCATCCATCTTGATGAACTGGTACAAAAAAATAAAGTCATCTGAATACCCTTTTCCTTTTGAATCAGGATATTTTAGTGCATTATATATTTCTCTGCAAGCTAATAAAGTTTGCTAAGGTTTTTCAGATGTTCTCCACCATCCTTGACCATTTAAAAGATTATCTACAGAATCTATAATTTCCGATAAGTTGTCATTAGCAGCTTTTAATCTCTGCTCATTTGTACATCGTTTATGAGAGCCACATAGATTTATCAGATGAATTTTTAAACTATTTGATCCCAATTTTTTCCCAAAAGAAAACTTCAAAATCCCGGAACTGACATCATCTCCGCTATAATTGAAATGTGGTGGACATGGATAAACCCGACTCCGAAAATCCATCGAATACATAAACCACAACCGTTTATTTCTGAAATATTTGGCTATACTTATTTTGTAAAGTGCATTAGACCATAATGAAAATCTTTCTTTTTCCGTTTCAAATAATCAGCGTATAAATTTTCTACAGTACCTTTTTCTTGAATGAAGAATCGGACTTTAATTTTTCCGGTTGGATGATTTTCTTTTCAAATCATGGAATTTTCAAACTCATATCACCGTCATCAGTAAAGATCTTCCTTACTTGCAAAACACACAATACATTTATTTGTCCTAGTATATTTTATATTTATTTATCGTTTTTCATTTTATTTATTTGCTTGCCTTAAAATTCATATTAATAATTATATAAATAACAATTTAAAATAAAATTTAAAAAATTTTAAATCAATAAATATCGATTCTAATGATGATATTAAAAGAAATCTTGACAACAGAAGAATTTTAAAGAATCATCATTCCATCTCTTCGAAAAAGTTATCCACTAAAATTAATTTGTTCCTGCATTACATTTTGCAGTTAACAGGAAGACAGTTCCACAACCAACCCCAACAAACAATCCACAAATATAGTCAGTCAAAAAATATAAACTTTCGATAACTTTACAGTTGGATATTTTCGTTCGCTTATCATATTTTTTATATACAACTACAAATCTGTGTTAATTCAGTCAACTGATATTAATATTTTGAATATATGATCAAACTAGATACTAAACTTCACTTCAGAATACAAACCACCGTTAGTTCTCTAACATTATTTGTTCTAATACTTGATTTTGGTAGTAGTCAAGTGATCTGACTAACTCATTTTTATTTCTTTAAATATTCTCTCGTTATATATCTAGTTGTATTATTGTAATATAATTATGATTTAATATTCATATTTTTAATTACAATTATTTATACAGATTATATTTTAAATTATACACGATATTATTAATTTGAAAATGCCTTGAAAGTTCACTAATTCCAAATAATTGTTTCAACAGATTTGTTAAAATTTTTAATTATGTATAAATTGGATAATAGATTGACTTAATAAATTGGTACTAAAAAAATTGAAAAAAATAACTAAAAAGATATAAAATATCCCTGGATAATGTTTATAGAGAGTCAAAACAATTCATCGATATTGTCATTCAAAAAACAATTTGACTCAAATTGAAAGACTGTCTTTGGAACAGGAAAGGAGACATTCAAAAATAAATAAAAATAGATTTCAATTTTGAAATTCCGAAACGAAGTGTTCAGTATGTGAAGTGTATAAGTGAACTAAGTAAATGACCGACTATGGAGGAATACAAAAAATTAAATTGAATTGTGAAGAATAAATATTGCAAGATATGCAAAAAAATGTTTTAATTATTTTTATTACTAATTATTTTTCTCGGTAATAAAATTCCTTAAATTTTACTCCTCTTAAATATTTAATTTTTCCATCTCCTTAGGTATATCAATTATTTAATAAATTCGAAAGTTATAATTTTTTAAATTAAGATAACAGATGGTATAGTTATTTAATTATTTTGTTAATTTAATATAATATTTTTTCTTTAAGCTCCAAAAAGATAAAAGAGGAAGATTTATACATCGAAACGATTACATAATTATAAATCTTTTGTTGCTTTGTACCAGGGTATGGATATAAATGTATATATATATATATATACTTTAGTTTATTATATTATAAATATGTATATATATGGAGTAGTCGACTCCTCTAAAACATAAATATTTTATAATTTTAATTGTATCGGTCAATCGTCATTTACAAATCTAAATTCAAAAACATTTACGAATTCAATAATGAACTATAATTTTAAGCAAAATTCTTGTCGAGACAATTGATTAATCATATATTACAGTTGTGGTGTACCACAAAAGAGAATCTTTAGAATCTGTGAAACCGAAACATCAAGTTTATTATTAATAATTCACCAAAAATTTAGAAATAGAATTTAAATTGAGTTCCTTCAAATGAAATAATTTAATTTACGACGAAAATTATAATATTAATAATTAAAAATTGAATATTTTTATTTTAATATTAATATAATAATTAAATAAGAAATATATTAGTTTAAATATTTATGATAAACAAAATCCAAAAGAGTAACAAAAAAACGATTGTTAATTAATAACCAAATTATTTCTTCAGAATTTACAGAACAACAAATAAAAAAGATTCAATTATATAGATCAAAAAGAAAAGTTATTTGGTTCGAATATCGTTTCCAGCCACATCACTAGTCAGATATTGGAACTTTAAATAGAATTCTATGTCCCGGACTTTGATCTCATACCGACGTAACGCGCGGAAAATTGAGTCAGATTGTGAACATTTTTTATTCTTTTAGGAAGACTTGTACTTGTTTTTCTATCATTTTTTGTGTCACATGCAGTTCCTCGTGTACGTGTTTTTTTTATTTATTTTCATTTTTGTTGGGTTACAGTATTGTGATTTACAAATGAAGTACGAATGAAAAAAAAACAAATGAAATGAAAGAAATTAGAGAAAGTCAAAACAATTTTACAATCAAGACATAAATACAAGTGTTTCAAATGGTAATAAAACGAATCAAAGCATAAACAGCTATCCTCATAATCAAACCGTAAATATCACAATAAACTATAAGCATTGATACATAATTCAACTGACTCAAGATGTTTTAATTCTTTATATTATATATTAATGAATTGCTATTAGCAATAACTAAGTTAAAAAAAACCAATTCAAAAATGATCAATAATATCGATCATTAATAATTCATAAACTACGAATTCACGATTATTAATTCCTTCCAAAAAATGGCAAACGCTGCCAATTAAATTAAACATCCGTCTCGAAACCGTCATCGACTGAATTGGTTAGTTCAGTAGAGTATTTTACGAGTACGGAAACAGCCTATATCAATCCGCGAATTTTCCTCAGTCCCAGACAACATCCAATCAATCAAGGTAATCAATTGAGTAACGCAGTTTCCCGGTCGAAATAGAAATAGTGATACTGTACGGTCTTCTTAGCGACCCTGCGACACGTCCGTCAAACTAACTGAAGACTGAATTCAAAAGTAACTATCATTTTTCCTGTATATAAAATAACACTGTGATATTTTATTTGTTCTTGTGTCTCAATCCTCTTCTGTGATTCAACAATTCTTAAATTATATATGATATTCCTTCAGTTAATTGTTATACATAATTATAGTTTTTAAGCATTTATCTATTTTTTTGCGTATTAATAACGAGGTTACGTAAACGAGTTAACGAAGTTCTTCGACCTCATTAGCTTGCTTCCGTAATATTCTACTTATTTATCCAAATCACTGCATCAATTTGGTTTTTTTAATTATAAATTTGATTGCAGTTCCAATACTAAGTATAAAAATTTGTACATTATTTAATTTAATTTTATTATACTATCAAAATATTTTGTTTAAGAAGATCATTCTGTAGATGTACGAGTCAAAAATTTTTTAGGAAAGAAAAAATTTTATTTTTAATTTTCCTTCTGTTTGGAGTCAATGGAATTTGGAGACAGGATTTGTGATTGAGATAATTAGAATCGATCACCCTTTTAAATCTACAGACCCTGAGGTAGTGCTAATTGTCCGTAGCCTATAAACGTCGATTCGACAGCGACAAGAGAAAATGGGCTCTCTTCACTGTGTACGTGTAATGCTAAAAATGAGAGGAAATGATGTATTTGGAAGCCGCATTACTATCAAGCACTCTGTCAAAAACTGGGACATTCATAAGGAATTTGGAAAGATAATGTTGAATTAACAACCATGCGACTTTGTTCTCAGGAGTTGGTTGAAAGAGCAAATCTACTTAACTAAATCAACTAAGTAAAAATAAAAATTTAATATTTTAATTTAATATATTTTATTTGAAAAAAAATAATCTTTGTGAATCATAATTTAAAGTTTTATTTAAAAAAAATTCTTATAAGACTTTTGTGTAAACATTTTTTGATTTTCCGTCTGTTTTTGTAAGTGAAAAAGATAAAATATATTACCTTGATATCGATGTTTTCTTTTTCTTAACGACTGATGAGTTTTGATAATAATTTAAAACTCTGTTCGCAAGCACATGGACAGACATCAGATATTTAATTAATAAAAGCATAATACTAATTCGGTATACAAGCAATTTTATATTTCAAATTAATTCAGGCCAGCAAGGTTTACTTCCTACCAATTTATTTTGTACGTTAATAGTTAGAATATTTGTGATTTTCAAAAGATTAGAATAAATTTGTGGTTTAATTATAAATGATAACTTCGTTTCTTTTTAATATTTCTCAATCAATATTTTAGACGTCTTGAAAATAGCCTAATAGAGTCATGTAATACTTGTGACTGAAGCTATTGTCATTACATAAATATTAATATAAAACCCATATTAAGAACTTTAATGTTTTTCCATATTTTGATTACTACCTTAATTTGAATTATTCTGAAGACAATTTGGAACAAAACTTTCATAAACATGATTAAAAAATAAACATCTTTTCAAAACTCATTATTCAAACAAATTGTATATATTGAAATAAAAAAGGATTTTAGGTAATATAAATTTACATCCCAAATCCTTTTTAATGTAATAAATAACTTCCATAAAAAATAATAACATTATTAATTTAATAATTATATTATTATTAACAGCTGATAACGAAGTAACAAAAAGAAGGAATAATAAAGTACTCCAATTAAATAGAAAAATGTCATGGAAAATAAAAAATTAATAAGTTACTTTAATTATATTTTTTTGTTACGAATAAAACAATAATTCAGCAAAGTAATAGTTTAATCTTGGGTGGAAAATTTGTTCGGTAACGTATAGAATAGTTTCATTATATATATTAAATAGTTTGGTAGTGAAATAATTTTTTATTGAATAGGTTACTTGTTCAGAAACCAAAGTCTTGTTACAAATGAGAAAATATTTCAGGAATTAAATAGTTTATTTTAAGTAAGAATACTATCTGAAAATCAAAAAATCTCGTCTTTTATTTTGTATTAAATATTTCAATGTCCAATCAACTTTGCTTTAGAAAGGATTATTATTCAGTAATTAAACAATACAATTCGATTTAATTGTAGAAACCACAGTAGCAATCAAAATGCAAATCACCGTTATAATATTCAAAATACACTTTCAAATATGTCATCTGGTGATGCAAGAGCGGGCGCAGCGATTTTGTTGCTGCGGCGCGCCGGCGGCGGGGAGCGGCCGTAATGTCGGGGGAACAAAAATATTTGAATCTCACGTTTTAACTCATCGATTTTCATTTTCAAAAAATGTTGGATTCTATTCTCAATCCACGATAATCGATAGTCGTTATTCATCTGATACACGAGAGCGATTGTCGATTCGAAAATCAGATTGCCAACAAGAATGAAGTAGAGGATGACGCAGATGACAGTGACACATGGCAAGATCAGTCCAAGACTCACGAGAACTTGCACGGCAATCAACCAATACGGATTGATGGAGATCCACATCCTTTTAATCCAAAAAACGACGGCATATAACCAAAAACAACCTGAAAAGACGATTGTTTTTTAAATCACTTGGATGAATGAAATTATTTAAACACACCGACCAATTTCTCATTTTAACGAAACTGTTATACGATGTATCGAATTACATTAACCAAAACGGGCTCGCAAAAGTAATCACATAGAACATGAGCGATACAAAAACACAGATTAATGCCACGATTAGGAGCATATCCACAACGTCTATAGATTGCCCGAATCTCATCCTTTGAATTAAAACCGGAAAATATTTAGTTAGAAATACAAAACAAACAAAATTAATGGCGACTTTCAATAATTCAATAAAAAATTTTCACGCCGAAAAAAATAATAATGCATTAAAACAAAACTCGACTTTTTGCATTAATTGTTCCACAAAAATTCAAAGTTCGAGTCACACAACGATTCATTCACCATCTGATTTTTTTAGGCTCCCAATTTCCGATTTTCTCTTACACTGTCAAATATCTATATTTTTTCACCAAATTCCACTTCTTAACGAAAAAATCAAATGCAGGTACCAGAAAGACTCGATTGAACGCCAATAAAATGTCACAACACCTTTACAAGCAGTCCGCAGAATACCATCTCTCAGACCCGACATGAGACCGAATGAATCACAGATTGCTTGTAACTCACTGATTTGATTGTAAATTATTTTTACTGAAGATTTCTATTTATTGGGATGAGAATGAAAAGAATGCAATTCAACTAATACAGCGTCATCGATTTGATCGTGCCAGAACTTATCGAAATTGTCAATGTGTAAATTATTAAATTTGTTGTCATTTTTCATTTGCAATCGACTATCAGAAAACGGCTTTGTTTTATTTTGATTCGACAGAGAACGATTTATGATACATTTTTCTTCATTTATCATAGACTTTGAACAACTTTCATCACTTTTCCTTAGTTTTTTTTGCATTTTTGTTCATCAATTTATTCAATAATCTCGATCGAAAAGATTTAGGTGAATTTTTAATATTCCTGTCTCTAAATAATTTATTATCTTCGTAAAACATCATCACAATAGCAAAACTTCAGCAGTTATCAAAAAAATATTGTGGCAATGACAATAATAGCAATGAATTGTAATTCGAAATTTAAATTTTGAAATTATACAATTTTATTATTATTTAACTTAATTATAATGCATATTATTTATATATATATATATATATATATATAAATTCCCCCGTCTGCATGCGGCCGCTTATGGTAAGACTCACCAGACAGGACTGAATAAATGACTAATATTAATAAATATAAATATATAATAATACATTAAATAAAAATATACAAAACTTTATCTTAATTAGTGACAGAGAAATATTACAGCAATATTTATACTATGATTTTTTATTGTTAGATTGTCAAGTGTGAGATTTGTAGGTATAAGTACAATATATTCAAATAGTAATAATTTGACAATGACATGATATGTTATTGTTCAGTTTTTTATGTTTGATTGCTACATATTTTGACTATTGAATAAACTAAAATAATTAAAATTATTGATAACTTTTTTTGATAATAAGTGTTTTGGAAAATAGAAAAGGCAGAAATTCAAACTATTATGGAGCACGAGTTCATTTGTGTACCCTCAGCATCAGAAACCATGCGAAATTCAATAGTGTATTCGAATACAGTGCTACTACGCAGCAGACAGTCTCAAATTGGTTTAGGATATTCGTGAAAGGTAATTTAAACGTCAATGTAGTGTTCACTAAATCTTATCAGCAGCAATAACCAATTAAGAGTTTTTCTAGGTTATATGTAGTTTAATTTTTGATTTTATAATTATTTAAAATGTCTTAATTGGATTTGCGATCTCTGAAATTTATGAATCAGAAAAATCCGACTTACATTAGCCGGTGGCATACAACCGGTCACCGAGCGCGGCTGGATCCATCGGGCTGGAGTCGGGATCAGTTCGGCTCCCGTCAGGAACTTGCGGACTCGAATCAGGAGAGAAGTATGTTCATCCCACTTCTGACACCATTTTGAGGTGACCAGGGTCACTGATCTGATACAAACGGAAGTGCGTACCCAAGTGGACACTGACGAGAGAACTCATTCTCGGTATGAACGCAACGAGACTGTCTCCAGGCGTCAAACCGGCTGCGTATATCATGCCACAGATTTTACCGCCACCGGTTGCACAGTCCAAAATCGTATTTAGTCCAATGAGGATTGTTGGGATTGTGCTAATTTGAATGTTCGTCGGACACACGAATCGATTTTCTTTGAGGGCATTTACAACATCGGTACTCAAACCCAAATCCGAAAACGTGCATTTCGTTAAGTCCCATGCCGGCAATTTTGAGATTGAATTAATCAAATATCTATTGTCCCACTTAAGTTTGGGGGTTGTAAGATCGAAATTTAGTCAGCGATTTTTGCATGAAATTATCGGAGGATTTTCTGATTCATAAATTTCATATCGCAATCAACAATATTTTTAATGGTAATATTTCGATAATTTTATTTAATGTACCTCATAAAGTCTTTTTTGATGCTACTATTGCCCGATTTTTGTTCCTGTCGCCCATAACACTGCCCGCAAAAGCGCGACATCACTCCAACCGACCTTATCAATCAACAGACGACATAAATCGTAGTCATTCCGGTCGAATAATGATCGAAATCACATTTGAGGGCGCTCTTGGCAGCTCGACGATAACGGTCGCCCTTAAGGCGCGAATAAGTGACGCAATTGCGTCACTTTCTAAAATATTCCGTACCGGTTTTTGACTTGAGTGTGCCGCAAAGCCGCTCCGACCACACCTGATCTGGGCCGCGTACGGCATCGGATATCATACACGTGTCATCGTGCACATGAATCTCTCGAAGGATCGGATACGAGGACAAATCCACCTCCCGTCGACGGTTCAGACCCGAGTATCAGTGCGATTACTGCGAATATTCCCCCACCGGCGTATTTCAGTGACAGTGATGGATCACCGAAGGGATGGTTGAGTGTGGTCGATATGCGGTTTAAGATGCAGCGCACACCGCCCAACTCTCTTCCTCAATACTCTGGTGATCCTAACGGCTGAACTGATGCAAGTGGTGTACAAGCACACTGATCATTTGTACCAGCATCAGAAGCCATATGACGAGCTTCGCCGGATCATTCTCGCCGCCCATGAACCATCTTTTGAGGATACATTTGCGGCGTACATCAAGACGCAAGTCCTCGGTCCAAGTAAGCCATCGGAGTTCCTGAAGCGGATCACCTCAAAAGTCAATAATAAGTCTTACGGTCGTCGAAGAACGCAGGTAGAAAATGACGAACTGAATCTACTATGGAGTCTGATCCATTACAAAGTGCTCATGATTTATCGCTAATATTTGCTTTTACAAATTAAACAATATTTAATCACTTGACTAAATTGGTAAAGAGAAAAGTTTGGAAAGTGGATTCCACGTGAGTTGAATGAAAAATAAAGACAAAGGTGTTTGGATGCTTGCTTGATGATGCTTTCTTGTTATAAATATCACTTTTCAAATCGAATCGTCACTTGTGATGAAAAGTAGATGCAAGATGGTGAATACTAATGAAACACCAAAATATAATCCAAAGCACGATAAAATACAATGCAATTTAATTATAATTAAATAATTTAATTATAATTATAAAAACTGATTTAAAAGAAGCTGATGATGAGTGTATGATGGTTTGTCGCAGGTGTAACCCGTTATGACTTTATGTCATATATTTATTTTATCACAGCAGATGTTAACTGCAACCAGTTTGAATAAATAAAACTCAAAATAGAGCCGCGTTTGGTAAATAGGTTTACTCCATTCTTGCTCCATGACAATGCAAAACCACATACTGCACTTAAGATCATGACAAAACTACATGAACTTAAGTTGGAACTTCTGCATCATACTCCATACTCACCAGATCTAGCCCCAACTGACTACCATTTCTTTAATTTGAACGTTTTGATAAAAAAAAGAAATCGATTCCGCAGATGCCGAAAATATGGCCGTCCAGAAATTTATAGATTTAGGCCCACCAAATTTTGATTCAAATGTCTCAACAAGCTGCCACTCCAATTACAAAAGTGTGTCGATAATATGGGTCCATACTTTGATGAATGACAAATATTTGTATTGCAAAATTATCAATAAACTTTTAGTTTACAAATGTCATGCTTGACAACCTAATAAATGTCTAATTTATTCTTAAATTTTAATACTTGCATTTTATATATAAATTTTGTTCTGGATTCGAAATTTTTTAATGTCACTAAAAATGTAGATGTAAAATTATTCGGAATTTGAATAATTATTTTTATTATACATTATTATATGATTATTTATTTCACAATTATCATCCTGATTTCAAATTCAGTAAAAAAATGAATTGATTTAAAAGAAAACTTTTAATGTAAAAAAATATAAATTGACAAAATATTAAAAATAATTATCTTAATTTTGGTTTTCAATGGAAATTTCCTTTCTGTTTAAATAATCGAATAAAATACGTGTTTATATCAAATTAAAATTATTTATTATTTAAAACTATTATTATTTTGAAAAATAGACGATTCGACCGATTGTTTTGTGATAAAATCTTGGATATGATTTTAATGATGATTCGAATATCATCTTCAAAGTTATCAAGGAAAAGATGGCTGATAACTGCATTAACTCTAATAATCAATTTTTGTTTATCTCTGATAAATACCAATAAATGATAAATGGGCCCAGCACACTCACACCGAGATCGAGATCTCATTGTCA
Source organism: Girardia tigrina (assembly GCA_001938485.1). Classification (NCBI taxonomy): domain Eukaryota; kingdom Metazoa; phylum Platyhelminthes; order Tricladida; family Dugesiidae; genus Girardia; species Girardia tigrina. Next base: position 18,932 of record MQRK01076181.1, read on the forward strand.
AATCCATTGCATGCGACTGCTACCACTTCCAGTTTTCGGGGCAACTCGGGGAACAGGAGGATCAATGTATACTTATATAAAAAAGAAAATTTTATTTTTTTAAAAAATAATTATTATTATTTTGCGTTGTTTAAACGCTTTAAAATAATCAGAGATTATCCTTGATGATTATGTGACTAAATTTAAGTTGATTTGTAAAAAAATAAAAGTTCTACGAGATTGATATTTCATTTTGAGTTTTGTTTCTAGTCGGATGACATATTTATGCAGAAATGTCGAATGTGTGAATGCGATTGAACCGAGTGATGAGATTAGCAGAAAATAAAATTGAAATTAATCGTCAAATTCGTAAATTTGATTAAATGTCTATCGTCTCGCAATTTTAATAATAAAAATATCCAAGATAAACTATTAACCGAACTATTTTTAGAAAATGCCGATGTAAAGAAGGATGATTTCGTTGAATTCCTTCAATACATTGAAACTTAAGACGAAATATTAAATTTCGTGAGAATTAAACATGAATAAAGCGATCAAGACAGCAGTCCGCCGCTTAAATATTTCTATAACAAACGGGGAAGCCGAGAAATTGGTTTGTTGGTTTGATAAAGACGTTGATACTTTAGAAAAGATCGTTCACTACTGACACCACAAACATGATCACTTTCACATTGAGTCATGTAGGATAGTCAATCGTCTCATAAAAATGTCTTCTATGGAGGCACATCTCTATGGACCAAAGTCTGCCCGAATCTTCCCACCAAAAATTAATAAAATCAATAAATACAGTATCCTACAAAAACGCGACGACAGAACCGAATATTTCGCAAAAATTATAACTATTATTAAGCAATTACGATATTTGTTAGTAAATATATTGGGTTGAGGAATAATTCGTGAGCGTTTTTTCAAGTTAAAAAAATATATTCATAAATGAAACGCTTTCCAAAATATTTTCTGTCATTTGGTAGATAATTTTTTTCTCTAATAGATGGTGTGTTTGTTTTTCATATTTCTTTAATTTTTGTTTTCATTTTCAGCTCATTAAATGGAATGTCAAGTGGACAAAATCGAGCATTTTCGACACCATCTGTTTTTCGCATTTAATCGAGGTGTTAATGCTGCCGAAGCTGCTCGTGAGATCTGTTCTGTGTATGGCAATGGAGCAATACCTGAAAGTACCGCCCGCCGTTGGTTTTCGCGTTTTAAAAATGGAAATTTTGATCTGAAGGACGGGCCACACACTGGTCGACCAACTGTGTTTGATGAAGAGCGATTGAATCAGCTTCTTCACGAAAATCCACGTCAAACAACTAGAAAATTAGCGGAGCAGATGGATTGTGATCAAAAAACTCTGGTGAAGCACCTTCATTCAATGGGCAAGGTTCAGAAACTCGGCGCTTGGGTGCCACACTGTTTGAGCGAAATGAATAGAAATCAGCGCATCACAATTGCCGCTGGTTTGCTTGCTCGACATCGCTCAACACATGGTGACAAGGAGCGCTTTCTTTACCACATCGTCACTGGCGATGAAAAATAGTGTCTGTACATCAATATGAAGCAGCGTAAAAAATGGCTCAGCCCGACAAAAAAGCGACTCTTTGAGCAAAACAAAACCTCCATCCTCGAAAGACTATGTTGTGTGTATGGTGGGACTGGGGAGGGATGGAGGTTTTGTTTTTGGATCGAATGTAAATTTGTGTCTACACAATCAAACGAATATTCAATAAACGAATTTTTTGAAATAAAAATGAATATTTTAAATATTAACAGAATAATAATAAAAATCTTGTAAAAAAACATTTAATTAAATTACAATAGAAAATATACTAAAATGGAGCATACTTGA